>CAXARO010001351.1:0-51643 GCA_963971305.1 Arcuatula senhousia
GCACGTTATTTGGAAGGACGAATCGGTCATTAGAAATATTGTACCTACACATATATATTTTTTCTCATTTACTTGGACTAAACTTTACTCTTGAATTGTTGTTTTTGGAAAAAAATATTGAATATTTGATACTTTTAGAATGTCATATGCCATGTATGCCTTTTTTTCATGCATCGAAAAAAAAATAAGTACGTTGGCTCTATAAGATGGTACATAGTTTATACAAAATGCTTTTCATACGATTCCTAAAAATATCCTCCTTGTAACCAGCCATTGGCAGAAAAATCCAAAATTATATTACACGAATTGTTTAGTAATTAATTTGATTGGTTGTTGTATTGAGATGATCACCCCAATATCCCCTCTTTGTCTCAAAACTGTGTTGTGTTTTATGTTATTTCTGGGCTCAAAGATTGTAGGTTTGACGCCATAAAAGTGGTCTGACCAACAATTTCTTTTGAAATACCTGTACCATGTAAGGACCATTGCGAGCTTCAATTTTACCGGTGTAATTTTAAAGGTTTGTCACCCTTGTTCTGTCTGTTCTCTCGGACATTTGAGATTGATCTTCTATGCTTCCATAATTGTAATTACCTATAATTACTATTATTATTTACGGTAAATAACTATTATTACTATTGTTATTTACTGTTTATGTTATATTCTTGGTCCTTCTACGTCAGTTGAAAGATAATTCTTACAACTAAAAAGAATTCGTTCTCGTGACAGTTCCTTTACTGTTATATTCCTGTCTTCGGTTCTCTCTTGTTTGTCGAACATATATCAATTTGATTTTGGCCGTGTATTTTTGAGGCTTTGTCAAAGAATATCGATTAAGTCGTCAATAACAACCACTCAATCTCAATACATTTCGTTTGTGCCTCCCTTACGCCTGAAATCTTCGTCAAACCTTTAGTTTGTTCTTGACGTCATAATGTTAATTGTGCTATGAACAAAAGAGAATCTTTTATTGACTTTAGGATTGGCCTGAAATTTTTAATCTGAGTCAATTACAAAACGGCGATCAGTAATTACTGATCACATTGAGGTTGCTGGCCATTGTCAATGCCGTTAATATGTAGATGAGCAATGAGATTGCCATTGTCGCAAATATATTTTACATTTCTACTATAATGCTTACATACCATTAGTAGAGTCATTCCCTGTTCCTAATGTTTCTGGTACATCAAAGGAAAATGCGGAAACAGAACAAACTGAGGAAATAAAAACATAAGTTACATGTAATCTATCCAATTGAATCCTAAATTTTAAATAATAAGGAAGATTAATTATCTTTTTTGTTTACTTGTTACATGTATTTAGTTTTATGGGGGTATCCAACACTTTGGCTAAAATAAAATTGTGTCGTTTAATTTTCCTGAAAATTTGCAAAAATATGTACTTTAGTCAAATAATATTTTTTGCTAAATCTTAAGAAAGTCGAACAATAGGTTTTTTGGGAAAATTTTCATTGAACATAATGGAGCTTCAACATTTAATATTTTGATCATTGGGAAGCTTGCTTTCTTTCAATAAATGTGCCTTATTAAAACGTTCAAGTTATATTTAAGAGTTATTCCCCTTAGGTGTTCTGTACCCCCTTAACTTTTTGTTAACTATGTATTTAATTTAATTTTTTGATACGCGCTAGAAAAAAAAAGATGCAAAGCAAAAACCATTTATTGCAAGAAGATAAAGAAAAAAAGCCCACTACCAATACTTACAGTAGTGACATGGAAAGCCAGTTTCAATTTTACTTATAATTGTAGGACGATCAGATGAGTTTAACTGGTAGAAAGAGTGATAAACATCGCTGTAAGTCGACAGCTCAGTTTGGTCGTATCCTTCTAAGGCAACCATATAAACACCTGCGTCTTTGAGTTTTTGGGCATTGACTTTTGGGTCATCATTAATTATAGTTCCGTTTATATTATCATATCTGTAATCATCTTTGGTGATAAAGAATACAAGAACATCGGTTACGTCACTTCTACCTCCGTACCACCATCCAAACATGGTTCTTCGTACAAAATCTAGGGCTTCACGAGGATTTGTTGTGCCAGATTCATACTTGATTCCAGCATCTAAAGCATTTTGGACTTGTGTAGCATTAGTGTAGGTAACGAAATCGAAAAGCAAGGTCTGGGTTGAACTAAATAAAGCTGTCGCAACTCTTGTTTTAGAAAAACCAATATTAAACTTTGTGACAATATCCTTGAAAAGAGTCTTGACTTGACTAAGGTAATAGCGGTAGGTTACATCGATCATGAACACTAGGTCATAAACTTGTGGAGCGCAGCCTAAAAAGATACAGTTAATATAATTAACGCCTAAATGTCAATTTTTTAAACAAAAGATAAAAAAGGTTCATAAGAATGTCAACTTGAATAAGAACAGCACGATGAAACTGAAAAGCAAGAAACATCATGAAGTTAAATCAAGTTAACTCTTGTGCTCATGAATAGTAAGCTGCCCTTAGTTGCTTTTACATTAACAATTTAGCGTGTAAAATCTGTTAAAAGAGGACAAAACAAAACACTATGACAAATCAACACCTGCACTCAGTTGAAAGATAGAAATCCCATGTGTATAAAAAAAATTCTTGAGTGAATACAGCAACTAAGGGGCAACATAACCTTGTATAATTAAGCACTTTCTATGTAAGGTGTGACGCTATACCAAGGGAAGTGGTTTTAATTTCTTTGCCTTAGGGAACAACGGATCGGTTGTGATTCGTTATTTACATGTAATGAGGTGAAACTGACGGGATATTGCTTCACAAGAAGGGTTAATTGAAGATCGGAAAGTTGAAGTCATCATGTTTGTCATAAAGCTTTGTTGATATACTTTTTTGAGTAGATATTTCGGAATCTAAATGTGATGGAAGCAGATTTCCGCTGTCATGTTTATTATGTTTTGGTGGGGTTATTTGAGATTCAGAAAGTTATCAAATAGAGAATTGTTCAGTAAAAGGACATCAGCATTACAAGTGAGGTTGAAAGAAAAACCTAATTAATCTAATTACTATTTTGTCTAGAAGTGATTAGAAACCTGCTTCATATGAATGAAGAAAAGTAAAGGTGTTCAACTAGTGTCTATCAAAATTCCAAATGTTTGCTGAAAAAAGCAAACCTAACCTTGTGGTACAGTTTAACTGAACAGCATGTTGTCCAATAGAAAAATAAGCATGTCAATTATAAGGTCCTCTGTTATTTTGTTATACTCGTTGTTAGTTTTTTATGATCGATTACTAGAAATATTTACCTGCGTTTTCTCTTCTATTTGGGGAAAAACAGTATATAGTATTAAAGCAGTGGTCATCGTGATTTGAGTTGCGAATGTGGAAAAGAAATATTAAGCGTAAAGAAAAAAACGTTTTGATGCTGTTACATGACAAGACTAACATCTGATTTTTCGAATTCAAAATAAAATAATTTTGTTTAAAGTTAACGTAAATATAACCGTCTTTTGAACGATGATCTAACATATTATTATTTCATTTGAAAAAGTTCTATATTTCTTTCGAATTATTTCGTCAAATTTCTTATCTCCATTTAATGTTTACTTATATATAGTAAAAAGTCTAATCGTGAAATGATAACAGCACTTTTTAATAAATGACACTAAAGCGCGAAACACAAAAGTATGAAACTTACCCGGCTCGAACGATGACCAAAAAAGGAAATTTTTGGCTTGCTTTGATAAGTTAATTTACACAAGTCATATGACTCAGATGTACAAAGATATTGAAAAAGACTTGACCATGCAATTGATTAATTGCAATCGTCAAATTTAATGTCCAGTGGAGAAGACCTAAGATTGCAAGCTATGTTCCCGATTAAATATTTGCCTCATTTGCCAAAAAAAAATGCTGGTCAAAATTCGTGTGTGCCAAGATAAAGGTGTTCATATTCAAATACTAATATATACTAACATTCTACTTCAGTGTCGCATGTGACCGATTCTAGAGAATCCCCAGGACAATCATCCCCTCCTAGAATTGGAGATGGGTTATTACATTTTCTCGTTCTGTGCATTATACCAGTTTCACAGTTAGAGGAGCAGGTTCCGTAAGACGTCCACTCACTCCATCCGCCATGGATACTATCTATATGTAAAGCAATATTTTGTTAAATCTGACGTGAACGGTGAACAAAATTTTGGGCGTGAGATATTAAAATAGTTTAGATGTAAAGCAATAATAGGCTTAAGATGCCAAAACATTAATGATTTAAGATGTTATAGATAAAAAAGAATAAGATTAAGGTATTGTCTTGCTGGTGGCGTAGCATGCAATTTCTCATTCACAAGAAACTGTAAATTATGTTGAAAAATCTCTATGCAGCTTATATTTACTTTTCTTTTAATGATATTTAAGAAAATATAAATTTGATTGAGTGATTTCACTTTTACTGGTATAACATTTTAAAAATGAATGCAAACGCCTTTTATTTTTCTAAAGCAAAATACAAATATTTTTGCTCAGCAATTCTATTTTATTAACAGGTTTCATAATTGTTTGGAAAATTGTCACCGTTTTATGAAAAATGCAACCATATTTTGCATATGAAATAAGAACTTTTATCGGGCACAGCCCGATTTACATTTTCATATAAATGTAAGGTGAAGAATAAAACTGGAAGTAGTGTTTGTAAATGCTACACGCCTTCCTGTGAGAAAATAATATCACGTTTATGAACAGAACACAATCGCAATGCATCAAAACTGACAGATAAAACTAAACTTGAAGAAGGTCGTTTCTAGATATGGACCTCCGCTTTAAGTTGAATAATGCAACACAGAATTAATTTCTTGTTTTTGGACTTTTACTTTTAAAAAAGGAGCTACAAAGCGAAATTATTATTTATTTCTAAAAGTCTTTTTTGTTTTTCGAGCGGCTGTTTTTTTTCTTGAGTCGAGCTGCTTGGTTTTAATTTTTTTTTATTTAGTTTTTAATGCAAGCGAACGATTATTTTTTAATTTTGAAAAATATAACTGAAATAAAATAAAATTCTATCTAAAATATAAAAATGCTTGCTCTCAGTGTTTTATGACTTTTCCAATCGATTAATAAATTGTTTTAGCAGGAAATATTGTCTTGGTTTGGGTTGTTTTTTTTTCTCTTCTTTCTATCAATGGGTACATTCAGACCAAGAATCAGTCCATAACACACGAAAATGTATGGCTATGTCTTGCTGGCAAGGCATAATTTGAATTTAATTCAAAGTTCTTTTAAAAAAAGGAAAACGTTTTATCTTTATGCATAATAATAAAACACAAAACAACAATAATAATTTGTAAATATTTACTTCATAAAATCATGACTAAAACATCCTTGGTGGACTGGATGTTCATAGATGGTGTCAATAAAATCCTATTATAATTGTCCATACACATAAGCTTAGGATTGACCTTAATATTTTTAATTAGAACAAATGTATGTTGTTATAACTGAGATAAAGGCACTTGTCCAGTCTATCAATAAATAAATGGGGGTTGGGCTATGCATCGTATATGACATCCCATGCATGCATTTAAATACATAAGTGTAAGAGACTTTCATTTGACATTTCGTAACATTATTTTAATCTTTGTGGCAACAGATTCCACAATAAGTTTACTTTGTTTTCATCGGAATGTTTGTTTTAAGGGAATGAAACGGCATTTCATTCGTTTAAGTTTTACGTCTTTTATCCTGAAACTGATCTTTTGTTGCAATGCTACGAAAGCCCCGGAGGGACTTCTTAATTCTTAATCCCTAATCCTTAATCCCTAATCCCTAATCCTTAATCCTTAATCCCTAATCCTTAATTTCAAATCTATTCATGGTGTGTATATTGTACCACATCAATACACATCATATGATTATGAAGTTTTGACTGACACAAGAATTTGAATACATACAGAGTAATTCAGTAATAAACACATTTACTAGCATTGATTTCATTGCTTTACAATGCTTTACGTTGTCACAAATGTTTTACAGAATGGTTGGGTGTTGATCCTGCATCCATATAATAACTTATCTGGTCTAAACGGATCGTTCAAACATGACAATATAAGGCTCCCATGTTCAAACCTATTCAACCTACTTTTTAGGGTGCAAACCGTTTAACTTTTCTGGGAGCTATGCATATTAGTTCATTCTGCTTTTTTATTTTCGAAAAAAAAAATCGGAGCCTTGATGTTTCTTGGCTTGCTAGCGCATGCAGTTTTAAAACTTTATAATTAGCTTATCCATATTTTTTTCAGCTCAAAACTGCATCCTGCTATTTCTTATTTCAAAACACTGTCCTGTGTTTTAAGTTTCTGATCTTTGACATTCTGCCTTTTTTTGCCAAGAAAGACGTGAAGCAATTTGATTCGGTGGTCTCTTTAATCTCCAATCTGGAGGATATATTGAAGGAATCCATCTATCAAATGAAGTGTTATTGACAGAAAGGACATCATCAATATATCTGAATGTAAGATTACATGACCTTGCCTCTTTCATCTTCTTGTTCTTTACGAGTCCCTGAAGAAATTCAGTCTCGTAAGAGTATAAAAACAAATCGGCGAGGAGTGGAGCACAGAGCACAGTTTGTGCCCATTGGAATGCCGATTTGTTGTTGATAAATTAATTAGACAAACATGTCAAAAATTCCTATCAATTTTAAATCCGACTTTTCCTCTCTTTTGATCCTGTAATTAATTGAAAATCCGTAGCTAAGGCTTTTTATTAAAAGGTGCTAACATTAGTTTTAGATTAGTTTTTTTTTAAGATCAGTTTTAGAATTTAGGAGTTAGGACAGACGCCAAGATGTAGGCTCCAGGTTTACACCGCTCCGTGAGCGGTTTCGTTGATGTAAATATGTTTATTGTTATATTATTTGCTGGACTTTAACCATATATATATGAACGCTCATGTATCTAGGACTTTTATTACAACAGTATTTCAGTTTTATTCGAGAACTCTCATCTCAACAGTTTATGTATTTGGACTTTCGATCATTATATGCATTGTAACAACCGTTATTGTAATAAAAACCGTTATTGTAATAAATTTTGTTATATGAATTAAAAGTGGATTTTTTTATTTTACGTGAAGGAATTAATTGTAACTAAGATATTATCACCAAAAATAATTGAATATTTTAACTAATTATGAAAATAATTAACATTTAAAAACAGTTTATTACAATAACAGTTGTTATCACAATAACAGTTGGCATGCTCAACCGTTATTGTAATAAACTTTTTATATCGTAAAATTTAAATTTTTGAATAAATTTTACTTCTTAGTTGAAGTCAAAATATATTTCACGATTGCTTAATACCGATATCAGTTGTTATTATTATTATTATAACCAAAGGAATGAATTTGATTCTTTATCACAACAACGGTTGACTACCGAAATCCTTATTGTAACAACAACCGTTATGGTTATAAATTTTTAAATCAATCTTATTTCGTCTTCAAAACATCCTAAATGACTTATAGTCACGGAAAATCGGGATTTCAGTCTTTTTAAACAGTTTTCCTTTATTTTCGAACAAATTAAAGAAATTAAGATTTTTTCTTACAATTTTGGCCAAGTGTCAGATATATTCTGAAAATAGAATATATATTATCTGAGATGGATAAGGATGATCATCTACTAGTACTTGAATATACTAATTGATTCATATTTAAGTTATTTTGAGACACTTCTAAACAAAATTCATCACTGAAGTTTTTATTACAATAACGGTGGACGACCGAAATCCTTATTGTAACAACAACCGTTATGGTAATAAACTTTTTCAATCAATCTTATTTCGTCTTTAAAACATCCTAAACGACTTATAGTCGCGGAAAATTTGTATTTCAGTCTTTTTAAACAGTTATTTTTTATATTTTCGAACTAATTTTAGAAATTAAGATTTTTTCTTACAATTTTGGCTAAGTGTCCCATATATTCTGAAAATATGAATGTATTGTCTGAAATGGATATAGATGATTTACTAGTACTTGAATATACTAATTGATTCAAATTCAAGTCATTTTGAGTCACTTTTAAATAAAATATGTCTTAGAAACTTTTATTACAATAACGGTTGACGACCGAAATCCTATTTGTAACAACAACCGTTATGGTATTTTTTTCATCAATCTTATTTCGTCTTTAAAACATCCTAAACGACTAATAGTCGCGGAAAATTTGTATTTCAGTCATTTAAAACAGTAATTTAATATTTTCGAACTAATTTCAGAAATTAAGATTTTTTCTTACAATTTTGGCTAAGTGTCCAATATATTCTGAAAATATGAATATATTGTCTGAAAAGGATTTAGATGATCTACTAGTACTTGAATATATTTATTGATTCAAATTCAAGTCTTTTGAGTCACTTTTAAATAAAATATGTCTTTGAAACTTTTATTACAATAACGGTTGACGACCGAAATCCTAATTGTAACAACAACCGTTATAATAATAAACTTTTTCAATCAATCTTTATTCGTCTTTAAAACATCCTAAATGACTAATAGTTGGGGAAAATTGACAATTCAGTCATTTGAAACGGTTATTTTCTATATTTTCAACTAATTTCAGAAATTAAGATTTTCTTTCAATTTTCAAATTCAAGTCATTTTGAGTCAATTCTGAACAAAATATTTCTTTGAAGGTTTTATTACAATAACGGTTGACGACCAAAATCCTTATTGTAACAACAACCGTTATGGTAATAAACTTTTTTCAATCAATCTTATTTCGTCTTCAAAACATCCTTAATGACTAATTATCGCGGAAAATTGGTATTTCAGTCATTTCAACAGTTTTTTCTTTATTTTCGAACTAATTTAAGAAATTAAGATTTTTTCTTCCAATTTTGGCTAAGTGTCCCATATATTTTGAAAATATGAATATATTGTCTGAAATGGATATAGATGATCTACTAGTACTTGAATATACTAATTGATTCAAATTCAAGTCATTTTGAGTCACTTCTAAACAAAAAATGGTTTTGAAGTTTTTATTACAATAACGGTTGACGACCAAACTCCTCATTGTAACAACAACCGTTATGGTAGTAAACTTTTTCAATAAATCTTATTTCGTCTTTAAAACATCCAAAAATGACTTATAGTCGCGGAAAATTGGTATTTCATTCATTTTAAACGGTTATTTTCTACATTTTCAAATAATTTCAGAAATTAAGATTTTCTTACAATTTTGGCTAAGTGTCCCATATATTCTGAAAATATGAAAATATTATCTGAGATGGATAAAGATGATCTACTAGTACTTGAATATACTAATTGATTCAAATTCAAGTCATTTTGAGTCACCTCTACGCAAAATATGTCTTTGAAGTTTTTATTACAATAACGGTTGACGACCGAAATCCTTATTGTAACAACAACCGTTATGGTAATAAACTTTTTCAATCAATCTTATTTTGTCCTTAAAACATCCTAAATGACTAATAGTCGCGGAAAATTGGTATTTCAGTAATTTTAAATGGTTATTTTCTACATTTTTAACTAATTTCAGAAATTAAGATTTTCAAACAATTTTGGTTAAGTGTCCCATATATTCTGAAAATATGAATATATTGTCTGAAATGGATATAGATGATCTACTAGTACTTGAATATACTAATTGATTCAAATTCAAGTCATTTTGAGTCACTTCTAAACAAAATATGTTTTTGAAGTTTTTATTACAATAACGGTTGACGACCGAAATCCTTATTGTAACAACAACCGTGATGGTAATAAACTTTTTCAATCAATCTTATTTCGTCTTTAAGACATCCAAAAATGACTTATAGTCGCGGTAAATTGGTATTTCAGTCATTTTAAACGGTTATTTTCTACATTTTCAACTAATTTCAGAAATTAAGATTTTCTTACAATTTTGGCTAAGTGTCCCATATATTCTGAAAATATGAAAATATTATCTGAGATGGATAAAGATGATCTACTAGTACTTGAATATACTAATTGATTCAAATTCAAGTCATTTTGAGTCACCTCTACGCAAAATATGTCTTTGAAGTTTTTATTACAATAACGGTTGACGACCGAAATCCTTATTGTAACAACAACCGTTATGGTAATAAACTTTTTCAATCAATCTTATTTTGTCCTTAAAACATCATAAATGGCTAATAGTCGCGGAAAATTGGTATTTCAGTAATTTTAAATGGTTATTTTCTACATTTTCAACTAATTTCAGAAATTAAGATTTTCTAACAATTTTGGCTAAGTGTCCCATATATTCTGAAAATATGAATATATTGTCTGAAATGGATATAGATGATCTACTAGTACTTGAATATACTAGTTGATTCAAATTCAAGTCATTTTGAGTCACTTCTAAACAAAATATGTTTTTGAAGTTTTTATTACAATAAAGGTTGACGACCGAAATCCTCATTGTAACAACAACCGTTATGGTAATAAACTTTTTCAATCAATCTAATTTCGTCTTTAAGACATCCAAAAATGACTTATAGTCGCGGAAAATTGGTATTTCAGTCATTTTAAACGGTTATTTTCTACATTTTCAACTAATTTCAGAAATTAAGATTTTCTTACAATTTTGGCTAAGTGTCCCATATATTCTGAAAATATGAAAATATTATCTGAGATGGATAAAGATGATCTACTAGTACTTGAATATACTAATTGATTCAAATTCAAGTCATTTTGAGTCACCTCTACGCAAAATATGTCTTTGAAGTTTTTATTACAATAACGGTTGACGACCGAAATCCTTATTATAACAACAACCGTTATGGTAATAAACTTTTTCAATCAATCTTATTTTGTCCTTAAAACATCCTAAATGACTAACAGTCGCGGAAAATTGGTATTTCAGTAGTTTTAAATGGTTATTTTCTACATTTTCAACTAATTTCAGAAATTAAGATTTTCTAACAATTTTGGCTAAGTGTCCCATATATTCTGAAAATATGAATATATTGTCTGAAATGGATATAGATGATCTACTAGTACTTGAATATACTAATTGATTCAAATTCAAGTCATTTTGAGTCACTTCTGAACAAAATATGTCTTTGAAGTTTTTATTAAATAACGATTGACGACTAAAATCATTATTGTAACAACAACCGTTATGGTAATAAACCTTTTCAATCAATCTTATTTCGTCTTTAAAACATCTTAAATGACTAATAGTCGCTAAAAATTGGTATTCTAGTTTTAAACAGTTATTTTTGATATTTTCGAACTAATTTTAGAAATTCAGATTTTTTTCTTATAATTTTGGCTAAGTGTCCCATATATTCTGAAAATATGAAAATATTGTCTGAAATGGATATAGATGATCTACTAGTACTTGAATATACTAAGTGATTCAAATTCAAGTCATTTTGAGTCACTTCTGAACAAATAATGTCTTTGAAGGTTTTATTACAATAACGGTTGACAACCAAAATCCTTATTGTAACAACAACCGTTATGGTAATAACCTTTTTCAATCAATCTTAATTCGTCTTTAAAACATCCTAAACGACTAATAGTCGCGGAAAATTTGTATTTCAGTCATTTAAAACAGTAATTTAATATTTTCGAACTAATTTCAGAAATTAAGATTTTTTCTTACAATTTTGGCTAAGTGTCCAATATATTCTGAAAATATGAATATAATGTCTGAAAAGGATATAGATGATCTACTAGTACTTGAATATACTTATTGATTCAAATTCAAGTCTTTTGAGTCACTTTTAAATAAAATATGTCTTTGAAACTTTTATTACAATAACGGTTGACGACCAAAATCCTTATTGTAACAACAACCGTTATGGTAATAGACTTTTTCAATCAATCTTATTTCGTCTTCAAAACATCCTAAATGAGTAATAGTCGCGGAAAATTGGTATTTCGGTCATTTTAAACAGTTTTTTCTTTATTTTCGAACTAATTTCAGAAATTCAGATTTTTTTCTTACAATTTTGGCGATACATTCTGAAAAAATGAAAATATTATCTGAAATGGATATAGATGATCTACATGTACTTGAATAAAGTTATTGATTCATATTTAAGTCATTTTGATAAAAAAATCTTCCTTCAAGTTTTTATCACAATAACGGTTGACGACCGAAATCCTTTTTGTAATAACAACCGTTATGGGATTTAATTTTTCCAATCAACCTAATTTCGTCTTTAAGTCATACAATATGACTAATAGTCACGGAATACCGGCATTATTTAGGGATTGTTGCCATCGATTAAAACATAATCTAACATTGACTGTTTAACTATAAACGTATAATTGGGACCTTTATACTTAATTCTACCACCAGCATACATTAAGTCATGCCTACTACTAAATTTTACAAGTTCTTGTCCTTTTCGTATGTTAGACATAAACTTATCTTTTTCTAACAAACTACCATTGAGGTCACCACCTATAATAACATGACCGTAGTTTTTATAATAAGCATATAAAGAGTCTAAAGCATCTAATACAAACAAATAATCATTTATGTTCTCATTAGAAGGCATATATACACCAAAAATATACAATGATCCTAAAGAAAGGTTTTTTAATTCAATCCCAACAATTCTGTCCGAATTAGTTTCATAAATCTCTTGTACATAAAATTGTAAAGACTCTTTATACAGAATGGCTATACCCCCTTTGCCATGGTAAGCTTTATACCCAGGCGGTTAAGGATCTGCCTTTGCAACACAATGGTAACCTTTCTCTAGACTATTCATGAAATCAAGCGTGGTATCTTTCAGTTTATGTTCTGACAATATACAAACGTCACATTTTGTTACCCTAATAAGGTTACTAAGACAAAGGGTGGATGACATTATACCCCGAACATTCCAAGCTATAATGCTAAGGCTACTACACATCATTATAAAACAATAAGTTAATACAATGAGGAAAAAAGTTTTCATAAGGGTTTTCATTGTCATGAATGGTTGTGGTAGGAGGTGCGATCATCTTGTTCATGTTGTTCATATGAGTTCTCAGAAATACGATGGTGCCACTCTCGTTCACTTAACCATTCGCGACAAGACACGCCGGCAGACCAAAAGTTTCTTTGGTTAACGATGTTAGCGCAATTCTCGTCTATGTTTAGTTTAGCGGAGACATATCGTTGCCGATCACGTTTGCTAAAAACTTTTAGGTAAGTTACATTAACGTTTCTCTTTTCTAAGTACGAAATTATTCCTTGACGCGTTGAATTTACAGTTATGCCCGACAAGTAATATCTAACTGTCCGACGTCTCTTTACGCCAGTGAAACATTCATTCTTCAACGTCTGCATTGACCTGTCTCTGTTGGTCAATTGTCTGACCCATGATTCTAACCGGAATACGATGAACAGAATCGTTCTTATCCCTCTCCGCGCTCAGTACACTGTCTACGTTTTTACCGTTATGCTAGGCTTCATTGTAATGGGTTTGCATAGACGAAATATCAACTGAGTTATTTGTCACCGTGTTTGTTTTGACTTCAACGGTTGGATGCACATAATTACTACGATTTACTATGTCATGTTCAGAAGTAGTCACCGGTTTTAAATTACGAGGCTCCCTTTGGGTAATTTCGGCGTACGAGTGCTGACTACACGATTTCAAATCGTTGACGCTTTTCTGTAAATTTATAATTAATTTTCCCAGTCGATCGGTCTCCGAATTAATGCGTCTTTTGTGCGCGGTATACTTTGTCGTAGTTAAACTCTCCAACTGGGGAAACGTTTTGCTTGAACAGTTTTATGCTAGCCTCGTTTTGGGTACATTTTTGGTCGTATGATACGCGCAACTCGTGCAACTTTTCAATATTTTCATCGAGGTCTTCCCTGGGTTTTTTATTACACTTTTGTAAAGTTTCAATTTCTTTTACATGATCCCTTTCATTATTTTCAAGTTCTACTACCCTTGTCATTAACGACTGGAGAGTTACTCTGAGTTCAATAAGAGAGCAGTTATCATTGTTGTCGCCTACAGGTTTAGATTTATTGGTAGTGTCAGATTTGAAAACATCTTCGATTCCAGTCGGGTCGCCACATAGAAATGCCTGAATGATGAAGCAATCGCGCGCATATCTTTCAGTAGATGTTTTATGCACAGTATTTTTTCGTGTGAATAATTTCCCCAAAGGACACCCTTGTACGGCTCGAGCACGCCCTGCAAGTGTTTCCCTGTACCATGTTATTGTGTTGTCTGATGAGTTAGTTAAATCAATAAGTTTGTTTTTATACGTGTCTTTTGGGATATTTTTAAGTTCTTTATCAAGCATAGCGATATATTCTTGACCTGGGACAAAGTCTTGACTCGGTGATATATCTTGGCTTGGAGAAGGATCGGGTATTAACGATGATTGTGTCTCTTGTGAATATATTTGAAAGCTGTTATCATGTGAATTCGGGATGTATGTGGCCGAAAAAGCCGGGCTTTTACAGTTATTTAAGTTTGTGAATACTCGTACATATGATGAAATATCGGGTGAGTAGTCGATACATGTATTTGGTAACATTTTGGTAAGCGTCGGGCTAGTTTGGTCTACATAAACTTCAGAAATAGATGACTGTGTCTGGGGACGTGCAGGCTCCGTCAAAGGCATGATATAGGTTTAGGATCACAAGATGTATTTGTGAGGTACATGAGAAATGAAAATTGTATGTACAATATAAAGGACACACCACAAAATACAAATTTTCTTCCAAGAATTTTTTCAGTCTACCGCCATTTCTCTCGACCGGAAGTCACTTTAAAGACATATTTTGTTTAGAAGTGACTCAAAATGTCTAAAATATGAATCAATAAGTATATTGAAGTACTAGTAGATCATCTATATCCATCTCAGATAATATTTTTTTTCCAGAATATATCGGACACTTAGTCAAAATTGTAAGAAAAAAATCTTAATTTCTTAAATTGGTTCCGAAAATAAAGGAAAACTGTTTAAAAAGACTAAAATGCCGATTTTCCGCGACTATAAGTCATTTAGGATGTTTTAAAGACAAAACAAGATTGATTGAAAAAGTTTGTTACCATAACGGTTGCTGTTACAATAAGGATTTCTGCCGTTAACCGTTATTGTAATAAAAACTTCAAAGACGTATTTTGTTTAGAAGTGACTCAAAATGTCTTAAATATGAATCAATTAGTATATTCATGTAATAGTAGATCATAGATATCCATTTCAGACAATATATTCATATTTTCAGAAAATATCTGACACTTAGCCAAAATTGTAAGAAAAAATCTTAATTTCTTAAATTGGTTCCGAAAATAAAGGAAAACTGTTTAAAAAGACTAAAATGCCGATTTTCCGTGACTATAAGTCATTTAGGATGTTTTAAAGACAAAATAAGATTGATTACCATAACAGTTGTTGTTACAATAAGGATTTCTGCCGTCAACCGTTATTGTAATAAAAACTTCAAAGACGTATTTTGTTTAGAGGTGACTCAAAATGTCTTAAATATGAATGAATTAATATATTCTAGAACTTGTAGATAATCTATATTCATTTCAGACAATATATTCATATTTTCAGAACATATCGGACACTCAGCCAAAATTGTGAGAAAAAAATCTTAATTTCTGATTTTTTTTTAGAAAATATAGAAAATAACTGTTTAAAGTGACTGAAATACCAATTTTCGGCGACTATTAGTCAATTAGGATGGTTTAAAGACAAAATAAGATTGATTAAAAAAGTTTATTACCATAACGGTTGTTGTAACAATAAGGATTTCGGTCGTCAACCGTTATTGTAATAAAAACTTCAGAGACATATTTTGTTAAGAAGTGACCCAAAATGACTTAAATATGAATGGATTAGTATATTCAAGTACTAGTGGATCATCTATATCCATTTCAGACAATATATTCATATTTTCAGATTGTATCAGACACTTAGCCAAAATTATAAGAAAAAATCTTAATTTCTGAAATTAGTTCGAAAATATAAAAAAAAAACTGCTTAAAACTAGAATACCAATTTTTAGCGACTATTTATCATTTAAGATGTTTTAAAGACGAAATAAGATTGATTGAAAAAGTTTATTACCATAACGGTTGTTGTTACAATAAGGATTTCTGCCGTCAACCGTTATTGTAATAAAAACTTCAAAGACGTATTTTGTTTAGAAGTGACTCAAAATGTCTTACATATGAATGAATTAATATATTCAAGTACTAGTAGATAATCTATATTATTTCAGGCAATATATTCATATTTTCAGAACATATCGGACACTCAGCCAAAATTGTAAGAAAAAAATCTTAATTTCGGAAATTTGTTCGAAAATATAGAAAATAACTGTTTAAAGTAACTGAAATATCAATTTTCGGCGACTATTAGTCATTTATGGTGTTTAAAGACAAAACAAGATTGATTGAAAAAGTTTGTTACCATAACGGTTGTTGTTACAATAAGGATTTCTACCGTCAACCGTTATTGTAATAAAAAACTTCAAAGACGTATTTTGTTTAGAAGTGACTCAAAATGTCTTAAATATGAATGAATTAATATATTCAAGAACTAGTAGATAATCTATATTCGTTTCAGACAATATATTCATATTTTCAGAACATATCGGACACTCAGCCAAAATTGTAAGAAAAAAATCTTAATTTCTGATTTTTTTAAAGAAAATATAGAAAATAACTGTTTAAAGTGACTGAAATACCAATTTTCGGCGACTATTAGTCATTTAGGATGTTTTAAAGACGAAATAAGATTGATTAAAAAAGTTTATTACCATAACGGTTGATGTTACAATAAAGATTTCGGTCGTCAACCGTTATTGTAATAAAAACTTCAAAGACATATTTTGTTAAGAAGTGACTCAATGACTTAAATATGAATCAATTAGTATATTCATGTACTAGTAGATCATATATATCCATTTCAGACAATATATTCATATTTTCAGAAAATATCGGACACTTAGCCAAAATTGTAAGAAAAACTGTTTAAAAAGACTAAAATGCCGATTTTCCGTGACTATAAGTCATTTAGGATGTTTTAAAGACAGAATAAGATTGATTAAAAAAAAGTTTATTACCATAACGGTTGTTGTTACAATAAGGATTTCTGCTGTCAACCGTTGTTGTAATAAAAACTTTGAAGACGTATTTTGTTTAGAAGTGACTCAAAATGTCTTAAACATGAATGAATTAATATATTCAAGAACTAGTATATAATCTATATTCATTTCAGACAATTTATTCATATTTTCAGAACATATCGGACACTCAGCCAAAATTGTAAGAAAAAAATCTTAATTTCTGATTTTTTTTAGAAAATATAGAAAATAACTGTTTAAAGTGACTGAAATACCAATTTTCGGCGACTATTAGTCAATTAGGATGGTTTAAAGACAAAATAAGATTGATTAAAAAAGTTTATTACCATAACGGTTGTTGTAACAATAAGGATTTCGGTCGTCAACCGTTATTGTAATAAAAACTTCAAAGACATATTTTGTTAAGAAGTGACCCAAAATGACTTAAATATGAATGGATTAGTATATTCAAGTACTAGTGGATCATCTATATCCATTTCAGACAATATATTCATATTTTCAGATTGTATCAGACACTTAGCCAAAATTATAAGAAAAAATCTTAATTTCTGAAATTAGTTCGAAAATATAAAAAATAACTGCTTAAAACTAGAATACCAATTTTTAGCGACTATTTATCATTTAAGATGTTTTAAAGACGAAATAAGATTGATTGAAAAAGTTTATTACCATAACGGTTGTTGTTACAATAAGGATTTCGGCCGTCAACCGTTATTGTAATAAAAACTTCAAAGACGTATTTTGTTTAGAAGTGACTCAAAATGTCTTAAATATGAATGAATTAATATATTCAAGTACAAGTAGATAATCTATATTCATTTCAGACAATATATTTATATTTTCAGAACATATCGGACACTCAGCCAAAATTGTAAGAAAAGAATCTTGATTTCTGAATTTTTTTAGAAAATATAGAAAATAACTGTTTAAAGTGACTGAAATACCAATTTTCGGCGACTATTAGTCATTTAGGATGTTTTTAAGACAAAATAAGATTGATTAAAAAAGTTTATTACCATAACGGTTGTTGTTACAATAAAGATTTCGGTCGTCAACCGTTATTGTAATAAAAACTTCAAAGACATATTTTGTTAAGAAGTGACTCAAAATGACTAAACTATGAATGAATTAGTATTTTCAAGTACTAGTAGACCATCTATATCCATTTCAGACAATATATTCATATTTTCAAAATATCAATTAGCCAAAATTGTAAGAAAAAATTAAATTTCTGGAATTAGTTCGAAAATTAAGAAAAAACTGTTTAAAATGACTGAAATACCAATTTTCCGTGACTATTAGTCATTTAGTATGTTTTAAAGACAAAATTAAGTTGATTCGAAAACTTTATTACCATAACGGTTGTTCTAACAATAAGGATTTTGGTCTACAACCATTATTGTAATAAAAAAAATCAAAGTCATTTCTTGATTTTAATAGTAATAATAACAACTGATATCGGTGTTAAGCAATCCAGAAATATATTTTGACTTCAACTAAGAAGTAAAATTAATTCAAAAAGTTTATTACAATAACGGTTGAGCATGCCAACCGTTATTGTGATAACAACTGTTATTGTAATAAACTGTTTTTCAATGTTTATTATTTTCATAATTAGTTAAAATATTCAATTATATTTGGTGATAATATCTTAGTTACAATTAATTCCTTCGCTTAAAATAAAAAAATCTACTTTTAATTTATATTATTTTTTTTTTATTACAATAACGGTTGTTATTACAATAACGGTTGTCACAATGCATGTACATGCAGTTTCCTACAAATTTCGAATTTTACAATTCATACGTTATAATTCGCTCAAATTCATGTAATGAACACTTCTACAAATTACAACAAAATCTTCGTTACGATAAATATATTAATAATAAAGCAGTCATTAGAACTGAGGAAGGGAGAAAAATAAATTGATTTATATCTCGTTACATGTACATTGTTCATATTCATAATATGTACATAATAGTACTCTCTGTACTGTTTTGTCATGTATTGTAATGTCCCTATAGGGATTTTGTCTACAATTAAATTTGATTAATTGATTGATTGATTTATGTTGATTTGTTGATTTTTTTTTATTCCGATGCAATGACAAAACAAAAATTTGTTATTGAAATTGATTTGAAATACATTAAATTTTGTAATTTTTCATATTGCTCAAACTATCAATGAAAAATATATATAAAATATTACTGTAATACTCAAACTCATAAATTAATATCTCATAACATAACACCAGGTAACAATAAGAACAAAATGTTACTTTCATAAAACAGAGTCAGATATGTTACCTTTATTCATCACATCCAGTGCCAAAATAAATTTAACTCAAAATGTTGCCACAGGTCATGATAGCAAATTTGTGGAATTTTTTGATAAAGTTGTTGTTTTTTATTCATTGTATTGTTGTGGTATACATATACACATACTTGTCTTCATGGAATAAAAGATAACAAGAATGGAATTCCAGGGTCTCCCGCTGGTGAAGCAAAAATTGATGATGTCAATATATTTTTTGTGGACATGTCTAAAATTTACACCCCCCGTTGGACATGTAACATGAAGACCATCAGCCAAAAAACAGAAATGTGATCCTTTTCAGCAATATAATACCATGGAATACGTATTTTTAAACCTGTTGTTATTCTTACAGTATTTTTTTATAAAGCTTGGAGTGACAATAGGGATGAAAATATAAAGCAAACCTATCATTTCTTCGTACAACCTTGCTTTGATATTTAGGACATTGGTGGCCGTGATGTAGGATCAATCTCAAAAGTCCAAAAGAAAAGGAAAAAAACAGATATAGTGTGAGACACACCGAAAAAAATTAAAATCACAATGGTCCGAAATTAAAGATTAGGGATTAGGAATTAAGAATTAAAAATTAGGGATTAAGGATTAAGAAATACGGATTAAGGATTAAGGAGTATGGATTAAGGATTAAAAAGTCCCTCCGGAGCTTTCCTACATTGTTGATCTAACAAGTGATTAGACAAAACAGAGTCTAGTTTATTGGAGCCCTTGGTTCAAAATCGGTAATTCAAAGTTTGTTTACCTTTGCAAAAATCATATATTTTTCACACGTGGATATAAAAAAAAATCTGTATTACAACTTCTGGCGCCAGACGTGGGCGGTTTTCTGGTTTAAGCGGGTGGAAGGAATCATTAATTTTTCTTTTATGAAACAATTTCACGTGCGGGCGGTCCGACGAACAAGTAATTAATTCGACATGGCCTAAAGACTAAACAATATTAGAATAAAAAGACAGGAACAGGGGCTCATCTTACAAAAAACCTGTTGTGTAAAAATTATCTTAAGCGTAATTTTCAAGGATTCTTATTTGCTGAAATCTTCACTAACGATAAAATTCTACTCTTAAGATTTTTTGTGAAAAGGGCTGCTGTTTTTTTTTTTTTTTTTGGACGTCCAGTTTGTTTATGGTAACAAACATGACATTTTGGGTATGCATGTAATTTCTATTTCATTACACACTTATTGTACTAACCACGTGATCCACACCCAGACAGTCTATACATCCAGAGAAGTAAGCATCTCAAGCAAAAACCCTACCATCTCTTTTAAACACATAGGATTTTTAGTACCGAATCGGCGAAGTAGTTGATATTTAAAGAATGATGGTGTCTGTAAATCTAATTTAAGAACGACTTTCACTGAAAATACATTTGCCAAACTCAGAGATATAGTCAATTTTTATGCAAATCCACATTTGATGTCATGTAGGAAGTGTAAATTGCAGATTCCAACATAGTTTTCACTGATACAAACATTTGTCAAAATCAAAATATATCGATGAATTATTTGCACATATGGTGTTATTTGAATTCAGGAATCTGAGCAAAACCTTTTATTGATATAACCTAGTATGGAAAACACTTAAGATTAAGCTCTAGAGATAATCGGAAAAGCGACGTACGTATCCACGTATCGTTAAGTTTCCCTAAGAAGTCTAAAAACGACATAATCATTACCTCCCTTATGCCAGGTGTCTTAATTGATCCGCACTAGATTTGAACATGTATTATAACCCATATTTTTTAAGATCGTTTTTATTATAACCCGTCCCGTGCGGGGCCCGGGTGGCGAATAGGCCCGCAGCAGAGCCTAGCTTGTCGTAAGAGGCGACTAAGGGTCTTGGGATTCTGACATCGGGTCAGTGCTCAGCCCACAGAGCGACCAAGTGTGTACCCTAGGTGGCTGAATAGGGTGGCCCTCGTCCGCGGGGGTTGTCAGGTCTATAATACGGAAACCCTGACCGCCGACCATAGTGGGCCAACGTGTGTGGAGAATGCCACGCTTCATGCACGTAAAAGACCCCTTTGTGGACCGCCAAGTAGGCTAAATTTTCCGCCCCTTCCCACCTCTCCCCTTTTCCTGTGGTTCTTCAAAATTTACCGGTCTTTTGTGTCCCACCCCATCCCCATATTTCATTTATCATCATCATTTCATGTTCATTTTATCATCCTTTTCATGTTCATTGCCTGTAAATAACCTAGTATATAGCGTTGAACGGGCGTAAAACACCAACTCACTCACTCACTTATTTATTATAACCCATATATATACACCTATGGTACACTCGTTTATCGTTGTTTATTTATTATTTATTTTATATTATTATTATATAAATTCATTTTTTTTAATTCTTTATTTTTATTATTAGTATCATTTTAATATAATTATTATTTGGTGTGTGTGTGGGGGGGGGGGGGGGGGGTTATAAATATGTAAAATAAAAAAAAATTAATTTAGCGATTCCTCCGTTTAAACTTTTGTTTTAAAAATATTCATCCGGGCTTCTCATCTTTTATTCTGGAGTTATTTTATTAATTTTTAAAAATTTTCCACTGTTTTAATAAATAAAATTTATTGCAGAGTAACTTAGTACTTTGTTGCGGATTAAGCGTTTATCTGCTAGTTTGTCAAACATTTATTTATTACCTTTTTGCTGGAGTTTGGTATATAAAAAAACACGTATAGTAAACTGGATTGTAAGTACTGAAATTTGTGTAGAAGAGGGGATTTTTTTTTGCAAAAAATAAGTTAAACAGTAGCTACATGTACTTTTGTAGAAAATTGTCTGTTAGACTGTCCAAATAAACTCTTCCTATGCATCACAGTGGAATTTGAATAACATCTGGTATGAATTTAATAAAATCTTAAGCACCCATTCATGCCATTAGTACATTTAAGAGAGCGATCATTGCATTTTTATTTTCTGATTGTTTGTTGTTGGCATACTGCTTTTTTATTTCAAATTTTACCATACCCCCCCCCCCCCCCCGATGCCCCCTCCAAAACAAAATCAAATGGTTGCTCCCTAAGTTACATGTGGTTTATTTCTACCCCAGGCACATTTTTGACTCATCTAAAACAAATTTCGAATTTTGTTTTCAACTTGGCATTTTTATGCCCCGCTTAGAAGAAAAGGAGGGTATACTGTTTTAACTATTATTCCTAGATTGCTGATCTTGTTATGGCATGGTGTATTGTGAAATACATTTTTGGATTTATCGGACATTAAACTCCTGTTTATCGAAAACTTTTTTTCCGTCTCACAAAATTAATTCTGCCCAGCTTTTCATTTGCATATAACTTGGCTTGGCAACTGTTTGGTTGCTGATATTTGGAAAAAAGCTTGATATGGATATGATGTAATGTGGGATACCTTTTTGATCCATCGGACGTCTTTACTAATTGCAGTTGGAGTCGACAAATGTGTTGTAGTGTCATGTTCATTACTCCATAACATTTCATCAATTATTCTATTTCCTGTTAACCGAAAACTAAAACAAAAAAAACTGTCGCACATTTCATTCACTTACATGAAAACTCAGCAACTCCGAGGTTGCTGATAATTGGTAACAAGCTTGGTATTGACATGATGTCTTGATACATTTTTGGATCCATCGAACATTTACTTCCTGTTTGATATAAACTTGACATTAAACGCATTGCATACTAGTAGCAGTTGTCAAGGCGGGAGTATTACTGGTGAGCATTGGGTCACAGATTTCTTGTTTCTTTTGTTTAATCGTTCTAAGATCTTTATATATAGTGTTTGGCTTTTTTCCTTTTGGTTACAGCGGAAATGATTAGACAAACCTTGCGTCAGTAGTAGCAAATGTTTTAGTTTGTATGTTTGTTGCAACTTTAATTTATTGTGTGTACCATCTATTTCAGATATATTAATGGATACATAAAGATAAGATGAAAAGGAAAAAGTAACCAAACGTAACTGAACAAAACTGAGACAAAAACGGAAGTTTTAACAAATACAAGTTTATATTAACCACATCAAAAGTATTTTAATCTGTTACAAAATCATGCTGATCATGAAATGGGTTTCACAACAACTGTGCAAATCGTTTAGGTCCCCCTTTCTCTTAATTTCATCTATAAAAATATAGAAATGCTGGGTATCATTTATTTTTTTTTATCCCCGCGCCCAACGGAGTTGGGGAGGGATTATAGCGTTTGGTTTGTTCGTTTATACGTTCGTTCGTTCGTTCATACGTTCGTACGTATGTACGTAATGGTATTTGTTTTGTCAATAACTTGGGAACTAAACATCATAGAGGATTGATATTTGGTTAGTGGGTGCATCTTTGATGGTAGTCAGAATCAGTACCATAATAAGTGGCCTTGACCTATATTTCCACACCGGTTATTGTTTTGGTTAAGGTCCATATCCCAGCAACTACAAGTGATATAGCGATAATATTGAGTCAGCGGGTACATTTTGGACAGTAACCAACATCCGTACCAAAATTGGGTTACCTTGACCTACATTTTCCGCATGAACGACTCGGATTTAAGTTTTGGTTTAGGTCCAAATCTCAGCAACTGCAAGTGGTAGAGAAATGATGTTGGGTCAGTGTGAACATCTTGGAAAGTAACCAAATCTGTACCCAAATTAGGTCACCTTGACCCACATTTTCTAGATGAATGATTCAGGTTAAAGTTTTGGTTAAGGCGCATATCTCGGCAATTCCAATAAGAAGAGAAATGATATTTGGAAAGTGGGTATATCTTGGATAGTAATTGACATCTGTTCCACTTACATTTTAATATAACGGGTGAAGGGATTAGCTGTCGTATGCGACTGCTCCGTATCTTTATTAGAATTTTACCATTTATTGTCTGATAGTTGTAAGTAAGAATATATCCAAAGTCATGTCGACCCTATTCGCCCCAAATCATCGCACCATGTCCCTTATTCTGCGATCTTTATGCACTCGAATTATAAAGTTTTTATCTCAGGAGTATAATATTTTGGTTTTTTATTTCATCATAAATCTGTCTCTATATATACTAATATGCAAATATAAATAAAGTTTCATGATAATTTAGTATTATACATGCTCTATGGAAAATAACTTTAACCTAAAGGTTATTAACTTGCCGTAGTGTACGAACGACGGACACGAACACAAAATTCCGCACTCCGTTACAATAAACAATGGCGAATTCAGACAGTCAGGAGGTTGAGATAAAATACAACTGTAGTTGGAATTCATAGGAACCCTTTCAAAAGGTTTAAATGTGGACATGTAAGACTTTGGAATATATAGATCTACATGTAACTCAAAAACTTACATAGGTTGTCGCCATTTTCAACCAAAAATTTGTAATTTGGGTCTTGCTAATTGCAAAATACAAATGACAACAAAGTTCCAGACAATTAAATTTTGCTACGCCTGACGCGCGTTTCGTCTATTCAAGACTCATCAGAGGCGTTCTACCAAAAATATTGAAAATGCCAAACACTGTATGAATATGAAGAGCATAGAACAGTATAACCAAAAATACCAAACTGGGGAACCAAATTCTTACTTAAGATATTCAACCTAAGTCTGGGGTAGGAAGAACCTTAGGGTTTAGTCAATTTTGAAATTTAGACGGATAATTTAAAGCTTTGATGTATTCTCCAACTCAAAAGTGTTGGTGCCGGAGCAAATGAAAATCTCGTTGAGATCTTTTTGGTATTTTATGTGAGAATCCGTGTGTTTATCCGCTATTCAACTTTCATGTATATGCAGAAGAGCAATTCATCCAAAACAAACCATACTGGAAGTTCATACTTATTATTCAAAATCGACCCCTCATTTTTCAGTTGGTGATCATTTATAATGAACAAAAATAAAATTATCAAATCTAAAGCGGGAGTAAGTAAAACCATTAATTAGCTGAAGCTGACCATGTAAATGCATATTTGGGGTATTAATATATTAAAAATAAACTTAAGTTCCTTTCTAAAAGAAAGTTAAAATTTCTTTGAATGTCAAATAACCCTGATGACGTACACACCAAATTAGAATTGTCCGTTAAAATTCAAAATTCTCTGATGTTATTTGCCGATCTTGGGTCAAAATTGGGTTCTTGCTCGATACATATTGTTTTTAAAATCTTTGCTTTTCATTTTCGTATCTAGTGCATGTTTGGTATTTTCAATCTCTAAGGCATTAATACTTAGATTGTTACATGTAACAAATACATCAAAGCAATGAAATTTAAATTTCAAAATTGTCAAAATGCTAAGGTTCTTACTTCCCCAGACATAAGGGACAGGCCATTAAACTTGAAAGAATTTAAAAAATATATTTTTTGAAGGCATCGCGACAGAATTTTGTTTTCATTATTTGCATTACATTGTATTTCATGTAGCTGAAATATGTTTCTATCAAAAATAATTTCCAAAATATTTCTTTGGGAAAAAAACAAGCCCCCCCCCCGTTTCAAGTTAAATGGTCGGTTGTTTTTTTTTTTAATTGTCCAATTGCGGCATACATTTTTTTTTATTGGGGTTGCATTGATTTTAATTGGTACATGTATTGTCAATCTTTTGGATAAATCGCATCTAATGAATCGTTGATAGATGAATAAAGGTAATAGCAAAATAACTGAGCTTGGAGGATCAATCTCATTGTCCGAGAGAAAGGAAGAAACAAGGTAAAAATACTATAGAAATTGAAGTTTGCAATGGTCCTGACTTGGTACATGAATTTTGAAAGGGGTCCGCCTTTTGCCTATTAAAGAGGGCTCCAGGCCATATTTGCCTAAAATCTGCATGAAAATATTACAAAATTTTCAAAGGATAGGGTGTGTTTCGACCTCCCCCCCCCTCCCTCCGGAACATCCTGTCTCTGGATCTGCCACAGCAGAAACTTTAAAAATATCTTTAATGTTCCTGATTAAAATTTTTATCATGAAATTATGATTTGAATTGAATTTTTATTTGAACGTGTAAAATAGGGATACAAAACATCGACGGAGTTCGGATTGGATGCTTTACAAAAAGCCGATCGACGAAAAATTGCTTTGGTAAGATTTTTACTTGTAGGTAATAAAATGATGAATCTTCGAGGGCGGACAATATGATTTGTTTTTGCATTGCACATCATTACCCCACACCCTAACAGATGGGGTCGGAGATGTTAACGGCTGATCAAGTTTTGATCAAAAAGTTGAAAAAGTCCAATTTTCTGGGAAAACTCCTAAGTTACTAAAAGTATAAACCAAAAACCAAATATTTGCTTGGGCCCTCCCCGTTTTATCTTCCTTTAATGATACATGGATTGAACAATAAATCTTTTCGTGAGCAGTGTTCACAGTTTAGCCATATAAGGTATTATAATTAAAAGGGAGATAACAAGAATTTATGCCCGACTAATTGACATTAGAACGTAACACTAAACGGCTTTATGTCAACATTACTCACGATACGGCTCTTGTCCGATAATCTCTATTACGGAATTGTGAACGGCAAACCTCAGCACAATTCTCTCTGATACAAACCTTTGTCCATCTCACAGATGTAACTGGATGTCCTGTCACAATTGACGTCGTTGAGGGAATGTTGACAGCACATAATAACACAATGCTCATTATTTTGAAAGTTATTGGGTTCACCTGCTCTCCAGATCCTATAAAACAAATTTTACATACGATACAATTCAATGCATTCATTTTTATATAAAACATATACTCTATACATTTTTTGTAAGATCCAATTTATCATAATTTCCAAAGATTATTGCGCGTAAAAGGTCAGAATACAATACCAAAAAGGGTATGAACGGTTAATAAATATATAATTTATTATCATATATCAAACGAGTGTGCCAATTGTTGATATGTTTAAATATGCAGATTGTTTAAATTTATACAATGTATTTAACAGTTCGAGTTATTTTGTAAAATAAGATATAATTAAAGGCAAATTCAATTTTCACATTTGTTTGATTATATAATAACCTATCGCATTTATCAATTTATTGAACTCAATTAAAGGATACAATTATTGATTTCCAATCGTCAACATTCCCTTTTTAGCTCACCTGGACCTTCGGTCCAGGTGAGCTATTGCCATCACTTGGCGTCCATCGTCGTCGTCGTTAACTTTTCTTTGAAAATCTTCTCCTCCGAAAGGACGGAAGGGATTGCTTTGAACCTTTGCACACTTCATCCATGGGATGTCCTCTACCATGATTGCACAAATGGTGACCGCCATCCAAACAACATGGCCGCCGTTACTAAAAATAGACCAGGGGGTCAGACTACTGTTTTTGGCTTATAAATCAAAAAGTATAAGAGAAAGATGAAATCTGATGCCACGCTACTGCTTCGGCATCAAAAGCTCTACAAAAGTCTCCATTAAGTCGAAGTTGTCAGATGACCACTTATATGAGTTACGGCCCCTTAAAGGTGAAAATAGCATTTTTCATGTTTTTTGGCTTATATATAGAATGAAAACTATGACAGAAGTGTTCAGCTGATTTAGCCCTACAAAAGTTTCTATAGGGTCGAAGTTGTCAGATGACCGACCCCTTTTAGGGGTTACAGCCCCTAAAATAACATTTTTTCATATTTTTGGCCTATGGAATGAAAACTATAGCAGATAGAGAGAAGCTGTTGCTTGCTTAAATGTTCAGCTTATTTAGCTCTACAAAAGTCTCCACAGGGTCGAAGTTGTCAGATGTCCCAATATAGGGGGTTTCGGCCCCTAAAATATCGTTCTTTCATGTTTTTGGCCTATGGAATGAAAACTATAGCAGATAGTGAGAAGCTGTTGCTTGCTTAAATGTTCAGTTCAATTAGCTCTACAAAAGTCTCCATAAGATCAAAGTTGTCAGATAGCCCCTTATAGGGGTAACGGTCCCTAAAATGTCGGTTTTTTTTTCATGTTTTGGCCTATAGAATGGAAACTATAGTAGATAGAGAAAAGCTGTTGCTTGCTTAAATGTAGAGTTCATTTACGTAATAAATGTAGCTCTACAAATGTCTTCATATGGTGATAGTTGTCAGATGAGCCTTACAGGGGCCTTAAAATAACGTTTTTTCATGTTTTTGGCCTTTAAAATGAAAACTATAGCAGAAAGAGAAAAGCTGTTGCTTGCTTAAATGTTGATCGAGTTCATTTAGCTCTACAAAAGTCTTCATAGGGTGATAGTTGTCAGACAACCCTTATAGGGGTCACGGCCCTTAAAATCAGGTTTTTTAGCTCACCTGACCCGAAGGGTCATGTGAGCTATTGCCATCACTTGGTGTCCCGTCGTTTGTCTGTCCGTCGTCCGTCCGTCGTCCGTCTGTCGTCCGTCTGTCGTCTGTCCGTCCGTTATAAGCTTTTTCAAAGTTTAACTCCTCGGACACCATAAGTCCAAATGCAATTAAAGGACAAGATATGATAAAGACTAAATTTGGCCCCCAAATTCAGCCTTTTTTAAAACTAATTTAATTAAGGTAAAACAATTCTGTATAAGTTCTTAGATGAATAAAGCAATGTAAAAAAAATATTTTTTTAACCAAATCTAATTTATTATATCACAGTGACGTCATCAAAATGTAAAAATGACATAATTGTGAAAAAGTGCTAAAATCATGCAAATTTTGAGTGGTTTTTAGCAAATTCAATTATGAGCCACACCGAGTACCACAAAAATATTTTTGTGGTTAGTTTCTTTGTCATAAATGATTATATACACAAATTATTGTAGTGGTACTCCGTGTGGCTCATAGTTAAATTTGCCAAAAACCACTTAACAATTGCAGGTTTTTTTTACAGGTTTTCACCAAGTCACAATATTAAAGTCACTTTGGGTAACTATTTTTACATCACAATGGAAAGCTTTAATCAAAATCATGCTGATATTGTAAATTATAACTTTTTAAAGTATATATTGCATATACCAGCTCATTTTAATAATTTCAAAATTTGGGGGCAAAATTGGCTCATCATACCTTGTCCTTTGGTACAGTTGTTTATTGGTATATGTGCTACAAAACAATTGTTAGGATTTTTGTTTTGTAAAAAAAACATGGCCGCTATAGCTAAAAATAGAACATAGGGGTAAATTGCAGTTTTTTGGTGACAGATATCAAAATTCTAGCAAAACAATTTTCCCCTGAATTATAAAGATTAACTTGTCTGACACCATAAGACCAATTGCATCTAAACTTGGCACACATGTATAATAGCATATATGCTACAATTCTATTGTTTGAATTTTTGATTTGTCGCAAAATATGGCCGCCATGGCTAAAAATAGAACATAGGGGTAAATTGCAGTGTTTTGCTAATAACTAAAAAATGGTTTCAGATATCAAAACTGTGCAAGAATCAAAAGTAATCAGCATATTAAGATCTATCTGTCTCGAAATTTTGAAAAAAATCTGACTGCTGATGTGAGAGTTATTGCCCTTTTTCGTAATTTTTGCCAAATTTTGCACTTATTAAGCTCTATATCTTGAAAACTAAACAAGATATTTCATAAATTGAACTTGCATATGGTTAAGCACAATAATATCTACAAAATATGTGTATCCCTATAGTTCAGGTGAGCGATTCAGGCTTCGGGAGCCTCTTGTTGTGAAGCAACATTCCGTCCGCTCCTGCTTATGGAGTCTTCGTATCACAGTTGATTCGTTACTCCAGAGCTTGCAGGAAGTACATCGATTTCCTCTACAGAGCGTCACGTTTGACATAGAAATTGCTGACACATAGTTATGTTGCTCCACGGTTGCTGTCTTCACGCAAGAAATTTTACGGTAGACACCGTGTACTCGTAGACAAATATGGTATTTCCATCTCTCGAATGAGTTCCGATGTTGGTTTGTCGTAGACATTTGTTTTGCCTTCCTTTACCGGATTTGACACACTGAATTTGAAATAAGCAGCACGACGGGTGTGCTATAGCAGGCAGGAACTGCTAACTCTTCAAGAGAACCTGAGTTCACTGTTGTCACGACTTGAGTTCGCGTTGTTGATTTTCTTACGGTTGATTTTGTGTTTTCTGCTTCTTCGTACTGTTTTTGTTCGTGTTTACCGGTTTCGTCGTTGCCCTTTCGGACTTTTGACACTTGAATGCCCCGTTGGTGTCTCTCTGCTTCTTTATAAATAAGAATCATACAATTGTGACTGTACATATATGAATAATAATTTTCAGTAATTGAAATTTCTTCCCAATTGAAATAAACTTTTAATATGATACAGGTTAAACCTGATAAGCTCCCGCAGATAAAATAACTTTCTTATATATAGATTGATATATATGGTGCCTCATACTTTTATTAAAGCAAGAACTTATTATCTTTAAATAACAGCAAGAAATTTTTCGGACATTGCAGAAGCCACCTTAAAAAATTTCTACTTCCATTTTCGAATGCAAAGTCGGCTAGGGAGAAAATAACAAAAACAAATTTGTTTACTGAGGACTTAAATTTTATGACTGCATGGAATGTAACTTGTCTGCATAATTCAAGTTATTTGTTATACCCCCACTCGTAAGAGAGGGGGCTATATTGCAATCACCTTGTCCGTCCGTCTGTCCGTCTGTCTGTCCGTCCGGTTCAATTTCTCTGCTTCTACTGGATGGTTTGGTTTCAAATTTGGTACACAGCTTCAGCATGATGAGTTACACCTTGCATCCCCTTTCCAGGTCAGTCCATCATCTACTTCCTGTTTTCCGAGCCGACTTAGACTTTTTTAGGGTAAAAAATTTGAAATGTGAAATTTTTCGTAACAGATTTCTTGGCTTCTACTGGATGGATTGGTTTCAAATTTGGTACACAGCTTCAACATGATGAGTTATACCGTGCCTCCCCTTTCCAGGTCAATCTATCATCTACTTCCTGTTTTCCGAGCTGACTTAGACTTTTTAGGGTAAAAATTTGTAAAGTGAAATTTTTTGTAACAGATTTCTCGGCTTCTACTGGATGGATTGGTTTCAAATTCAGTACACAGCTTCAGCATGATGAGTTATACCGTGCCTCCCCTTTCCAGGTCAGTCCATCATCTACTTCCTGTTTTCCGAGCCAACTTAATACTTTTAATGGGGCAAAAAAAGACAATTTTTCGTAACAGATTTCTCGGCTTCTACAAAAGGGATTGATTTCAAATTTGGTAAACAGCTTTAGCATGATGAGTTGTATCGTGCCTCCCCTTTCCAGGTCAGTCGGTCATCTACTTTCTGTTGTCTGAATGGTCGAGTGGGGGTATGCTTAGCACGACTTTGTGCAACCCCTTGTTTGGTTGACAATGCACCTCTAGTGATAGAATGGACGCCAACAATTAAAATATGCCTGAAGTCCTAATTTAAAAAAAAAATCTTTACATTTAAAACATTTCATAGCTGGAAATTCTTGAAAAAATTATATTAAAACAATGTATATTTATTATTTTTTAAAATTGAAAATTACAATAAAAAAGAATTTCATTTTACATTCCGTGTTATTGAATGCGGATTTCTGACTAGCTTATACGTCTTCCGGTTTAATGTTTTATACAAATAAGAGAAAAAATAGACATTTTATGTATTAACGGCATTCGATTGTGAAAATGCCAAAAGACAAAATCAGAATTTTGAAGATCATAAAGCCAAAGATATCTTAATCGGAAATAATTCACTTGACATTTCTTGTTCATACTAGACTTGTAAATTGTTCAGTGGTGCTAAGAGTTCAAACTACACGTGCTACTCTTCAAGGTTGTTCCAGTAGTGTTCAGTGTATTTTCTCTTAATTTTACCGGACACGATTCTAAACTTACTTGATCAACTGAAAGGAAGGTATACTGAATGAATTTCTTAAAACTTTGAACAAATAAAGCGTTCAGTCAATTAAGTAGGCGTTTAGTAGATTTTGTCCGTCACAGTAGTAAAATATTCTTCTGGAGGAAAAGTAAGCAACGATAAGTGATATTACATCCCAGCTCCTTTGTTTCTAACAGGGGTGATCTGAGCCGGATCATCCCTCGGAATACCATGTTCTACTTTTTCAACTCTATTGTTCTTTTTCTTTTGTTTTTCAAAGCACTTTTTTTTTAGAAATGTTCACTTAGTTGAACATAGGTAAATTATAAAATCAACAACAAAGTTTTTTTGAAGATTGAAAAAAAACATAGTTTCCATCGGGGTTTGAACGACGGATCTCACTATTCCTATTCTACCTTCGTATCCACTAGACCACTAAACCGATTTACATCCCAGCTCCTTTGTTCTAACAGGGGTGATCTGAGCCGGATCATCCCTCGGAAAACCCTGTTCTACTTATTCGGCTCTATTGTTCTTTTTCTTTTGTTTTTCAAAGCACGTTTTTTAGAAATGTTCACTAAAGTTGAACATAGGAAATTATAAAATCAACAACAAAGATTTTTGAAGATTGAAAAATAACATAGTTTCCACCGGGGTTTGAACATCGGATCTCACTGTTCCAAGGCTACCTTCATATCCACTAGACCACGAAACCGATGGAAAACTACGCTAAAAAATGTACATAAAGAATATTGAAGGGGCCCAATAAAGATACTCTATAATATATATTATAAAAATGTTTTCTATTTGATTCTAAATGCACAGAATGTATTCTAATGTTTGTATTTAAATTTTACATGACATATTTTGAAGGCTGGGATGTAAAATGGTTATTACATTCGGACTTGGTGTTTCAGTAAGATTACCCCCTCCGGCCGTTGGGGTGATCTTTTGCTGACACACCGTGTCCTCATGTAATAACTAATACAACGTTAATGCTCAATAGAAATTATATTCTCCCTGGAGTAAGACCAACTACACAGCGTATTTATGATAGAATATGACTATATTCGGCCTTAAAACTCTTCCCATCAACCAGATGTGAAATATGACCCCTCAAGATCAATAAAGTATTTTATGTGAAAGTTCCGTTAGAAAATAATTACTAGTAAGCAATAGTCCTTAGTAGTATAGATGTGGTAATGAGGTCCCATTTCTCAGGCTGAGCAAGGCCGAGCAGCCCTCTGTGACGTCATATCCACTTCCGGTCCGCCATCTTCCTTACGGTTCCGCAGTTTTGATCCCAGTCCGCCATTTTGTTTCCGGTTCCGCCATTTTGCTTCCGGTCGGCCATCTTGCTTCCGGTTCCGGTGACGCAACATCCGGAAATTAAGGGGAGGTAATTCCATAAAGTCACCGCATGGTAAAAGGCTTGTAACTAAGTTATTCCTTGACCGATTTCTTTTGGGTTTGTTACATTGTCCTAAGTAAGACAATGTCTCTTTGATGATTTTCTTTGTGGTCTTTAGAGGCTTGACCAGTAGGTGACCATTTCCTATTTCTTATCAAAGGTGGGGTTGTCGTATATCGTTGGAAAGGTCGCAAGGTGTATTTGTCGTTTTTATGTTGTTTAAGTCGGATGTGGTAAGTGGTCAGTCAGGGCTTGACCATTAGGTGATCCCTTTTTCTTCTTTTTGTATACTAAGCGTGTAATATGTCATTGTAAAGCCTGTGAGGTCTAGTTTTATATTCTTTCTTTTGTGATAATCTAAGGGGAATTAACTCTAGGTTTCTACTGTGTTTAAAGGTTTGTTTAAAAAGGAATTTGTCGGGCTTTGTGGGGTAGGCTTTAGCTACTCTTTCGATCTCTTTTTATAGGGCGTTAGGAAAACAAATCGATTCTAAGTTTCGATACTTTATTTTGAACACAGTAATAGGTTTCAGTCTTCATTCTCGTCTTCTTCACTCTCCTCGTCAGGCCTGAACTGTTTTATTTTCTCATCCAGCAAGTACTTTCTCTTCTCAGTAGCGTATTTCCAAGACTCTTCATACTCATAATCTTCATCGTCCCTCAGTCGTTTTGCCGTTTGTTTGATCTTCTTGTGGAGTGGATCTCGTGCCATTTCCATTTGCCACATAATGTTATTGACGTATTGATTTTTTAGAGCTTCTCTATAGAGCGGGAGCAAATCCAGGCCAGCCTTTGATATTGCCTCTTTTTCGCGGTGACTTTTTTCCGTGTATTCATCCACTTTCTTTTCGTGTTCGTCTTTGTAGCTGATCATGACTTGTCCAATAAAGCCACCCCACGGATCGAACTGTTCTCCGGGGTAAGTTTCTTCGTCTTTAGACAAGTCGTCACTCTTTTCTGATTCCGTATCCTCCTCTTCCTCTTCCTCAGTTTCCCATTCTGGGTCCTCCTTCAACCATTCCGGTTCCTCCATTTTTCTTTGATGCTTCTGTTCTTTGTGTCTCTGTAGATTGAACAACTTTTGGCTTGTGTATCCGCATTCGTCGCAATGGTACATCTTTCCTTCTCGACGGCCGGTTTCTATCTGATGATTTTTGTTCTGTCCTTGCAAATTTATCTATCACTTCTGAATAGTATAACATGTTGTTAACAGAACTCTCATTGCCGGTGCGGATTTGATCGGGTCTTGTTAAATTGTCTTTCTTTCTTTTCCATACATAGGCAAAGAATGCATTCCTCAATTTTGCTAAGCTCTGTCTCTTGTATGCAAGCTTCAATGCTTTGAATCTACGCCATTCTTTAAATATTTGCTGGCATTCTATGCACGGCACAATTAAGTTTTGTTTCGATTTATAAAACTGATCTTTTGGCTTTCTCTCGCCGCATTTACGACAAACACGTTCCCCGTTCTCACTTTCAATGTTCTTTTCTATGAGTTTTAGAAGATAATCCATTACATTTACGGGCGTCTTGTTCGAATAAATTCGAGCCACTGACAACATTGTTAATTTATTTTGCCTTTTCAAAATTGTATCGTCCAATCATCTCTCAGCATTTTATCACGTGACTAACTCTTTGCTCATCTCGCTCTTTTAATTGCTCATCTCGCTCTTTTGCAGCTCATCTTGCTCTTTTCCTTGCTCATCCTTCTCTTCTGCAGCTCTTTTTTCCTCTTTACCTTGCTCATCTAGCTCTTTTGCAGCTCTTTTTAGCTCTTTACCTTGCTCATCTTGCTCTTTTCCAGCTCATGTTGCTCATTTACCTTGCTCATCTTGCTCTTTTGCTGCTTTTCTTGTTCATGAGCGGTTTGTAATATCACGTTTGTGCCAATTTCTGATTCTTTGTGAAGTTAAACAAAATTAATGCAAACAATAATGCATTTACAAAACAACAACAAAAGGAGCACTTCGTGCAAAGAGATCAAGAGTTAGGGTTAAGGCTTCATAGCAAAAGAGTTAGGGTTAGGGTACGAACATGAATAGAAATACTATACACAACAGAGGAGAATTTAGGTTAGGGTTAGAGTAAATGGTTAAGAAATAGAAAGAAAAAGGGTTAGAGAAGAGAGAGTTAGGGTTAGAGAAAAGACAATCGGTTTGAGTTAGTAAAACAATGACAACAAAGGCAAATAGAGTTAGAGTTAGAATGGGGATAAGGGCTAAAAATAGAAGAGAAAGGGTTAGGGTTAGAGAAGAGAGTTAGGGTTAGGGTTAAAAATACAATGACAACAAAGACAAAGAGACTTAGAATTAGGATAAGGGTTAATAAATAGAAATGGAAAGAGAAAGGGTTAAGGTTAGTGAAGAGAGCTTAGGGATAGGATTAGAGAAAAGAGAGTTAGGGTTAGAGAAGAAAGAATTAGGGTTAGGGTTAGAAACAAGAGGCTCCCAGGAGCCTGAATCGCTCACCTGACATATGTGACTGAAGTAAAGGTTATTAGCAAAATCTTTTTGACGTTGAAAGGGTCATAATATTAATAAGGGGGTCATCTGACAATATGGTGGATCTTAAGGTGCTGATCACTTTTGTTCTCAATCAAAATCTACAAATCTGGCACCCTTTTTGAGTTATTTTTGAAAAAATGCAGTTTAACCTAATGTTCTATTTTTAGCCACAGCGGCCATGTTTTACAACCAATCAAAAATCCCCACATTAGTTCTATACACCTATTGCTAATAAACAATAATACCAAGTTTAGTTCAAATTGGACTTAAAGTGTCAAAGGAGTTAAGGTTTTCAATATAATGAGGAAATGCTTTTTAAATGCTCAATTTTGACGTTCTAAGGGCAATAACTCCTCAAAGGAAAGGTCCTACAACGTTGACCCTATTACGTATTTTGTAGATCTTGATGTGCTTAACAATATGAAATTTAAATTTCTCAAATATCTTGTATAGTTTTCATGATATTGAGCTAAACAGTTGCAAAATTTGCAAAAATCCACAAAAAGGGCAATAACTCCTACATGGGTTGTTGGATTTACTTCAAAATTTCAGAGCTGGTAGATCTTGAGGTGCTGGTCACTTTTGTTCCCAATCAAAATTTTGAAATCTGTCACTGTTTTAGAGTTATTTGCAAAAAACTGCATTTAACCCCTATGTTCTATTTTTAGCCACACCGGCCATGTTTTACGACCAATCAAAAATCCCCACATCAGTTCTATACACCTTATGCTAATAAACAACTATACCAAGTTTGGTTCCATTTGGACTTAAAGTGTCAGAGGAGTTAATGTTTTCAATGTAATGAGGAAATGCTGTTAAAATGCTCAATTTTGACGTTCTAAGGGCAATAACTCCTAAAATGAAAGGTCCTACAACGTTGACCCTATTACATATTTTGTAGATCTTGATGTGCTCAACAATATGCAATTTAAATTTCTCAAATATCTAGTATAATTTTCAAGATATTGAGCTAAACAGGTGTAAAATTTGCAAAAAATCCACAAAAAGGGCAATAACTCCTACATTGGTTGTTGGATTTTCTTTAAAATTTCAGGGTAGGTAGATCTTGAGGTGCTGATCACTTTTTGAGTTATTTGCAAAAAACTGCATTTTACCCCTATGTTCTATTTTTAGCCATGGCGGCCATGTTTTTCGACGAATCAAAAATCCCCACATCAGTTCTGTGGGGGATACCCTAAAGTACCACCAGACCAAATTTGGTTTGAATCTGTGCAGCCGTTTCAGAGGAGAAGTTTGAAGAAAAGTTAACGACGACGGACGACGACGACGGACGCCAAGTGATGGCAATAGCTCACCTGGCCTTTGGCCAGGTGAGCTAATAAAATGTCAACACTATCAAAGAGAGTTAGAGTTAGAATTGGGGTAAGGGCTAAAAATAGAACTGAAAAGAGAAAAGGTTAAGGTTAGAGATTATGATTAGGGTTAGGTTTAAGGTTAGGGTTAGAATTACAAACTAGAATAGCTAGGGGTAGGGTTAGGGTTAGGGTTTAGGGGTAGAATTACAAACTAGAATAGCTAGGGGTATGGTTAGGGTAAGGGTTAAAAATAGAAATGCAAAGGGGTAGTATCGGAACGAAAAGGAACCGGTTTGAACTGGTTACAAGATATTGGTTTATCAAGTACAAAATAATCTCAATGGAATAGTTAGTTCCGCATGATTACACACAACTTCATTGCTGAGATCTGGGGGTGACATGAGTCGCCAACAGATTTAACACAGGGCCTATGGAAAATTAAAAATATAAAGTGGTCTGGATTCCCTGCTTGACAAAAGTTGCACAAGTTAACACAGGAAAGGAAAAACACAACTAGAAGAAAAGGGAAGAAGGTAAGGAAACGGCTGGTGCTGCATAAGTGAAAGGGGAGAGGAGGGTAAAACGGCTGCTGCTGCTGCTGCTGGTGCGTAAGTTTAAAAAAATGGGGGAGGTCTTAAAACGGCTGCTGCTGCTGCTGCTGCTGTGTAAGTGAAAGGGGGAGAGGGTAAAATGGCTGCTGCTGCTGCTGCTGGGTGATCAAATTATTAAGAAAAGCAGCAAAAGAGCAAGATGAGCAAGGTAAATGAGCAAAATGAGCTGGAAAAGAGCAATATGAGCAAGGTAAAGAGCTTAATAGAGCTGCAAAAGAGCGAGATGAGCAAGGTAAAGAGCAAAAAAGAGCTGCAGAAGAGCAAGATGAGCAAGGAAAAGAGCAAGATGAGCTGCAAAAGAGCGAGATGAGCAATCAAAAGAGCAAAGAGTCAGTCACGTGATAAAATGCTGAGAGATGATTGGACGATACAATTTTGAAAAGGCAAAATAAATTAACAATGTTGTCAGTGGCTCGAATTTATTCGAACAAGACGCACGTAAATGTAATGGATTATCTTCTAAAACTCATAGAAAAGAACATTGAAAGTGAGAACGGGGAACGTGTTTGTCGTAAATGCGGCGAGAGAAAGCCAAAAGATCAGTTTTATAAATCAAAACAAAACTTAATTGTGCCGTGCATAGAATGCCAGCAAATATTTAAAGAATGGCGTAGATTCAAAGCATTGAAGCTTGCATACAAGAGACAGAGCTTAGCAAAATTGAGGAATGCATTCTTTGCCTATGTATGGAAAAGAAAGAAAGACAATTTAACAAGACCCGATCAAATCCGCACCGGCAATGAGAGTTCTGTTAACAACATGTTATACTATTCAGAAGTGATAGATAAATTTGCAAGGACGGAACAAAAATCATCAGATAGAAACCGGCCGTCGAGAAGGAAAGATGTACCATTGCGACGAATGCGGATACACAAGCCAAAAGTTGTTCAATCTACAGAGACACAAAGAACAGAAGCATCAAAGAAAAATGGGGGAACCGGAATGGTTGAAGGAGGACCCAGAATGGGAAACTGAGGAAGAGGAAGAGGAGGATACGGAATCAGAAAAGAGTGACGACTTGTCTACAGACGAAGAAACTTACCCCGGAGAACAGTTCGATCCGTGGGATGGCTTTATTGGACAAGTCATGATCAGCTACAAAGACGAACACGAAAAGAAAGTGGATGAATACACGGAAAAAGTCACCGCGAAAAAGAGGCAATATCAAAGGCTGACCTGGATTTGCTCCCGCTCTATAGAGAAGCTCTAAAAAATCGATACGTCAATAACATTATGTGGCAAATGGAAATGGCACGAGATCCACTCCACAAGAAGATCAAACAAACGGCAAAACGGCTGAGGGACGATGAAGATTATGAGTATGAAGAGTCTTGGAAATACGCTACTGAGAAGAGAAAGTACTTGCTGGATGAGAAAATAAAACAGTTCAGGCCTGACGAGGAGAGTGAAGAAGACGAGGATGAAGACTGAAACCTATTACTGTGTTCAAAATAAAGTATCGAAACTTAGAATCGATTTGTTATCCCTAACGCCCTATAAAAAGAGATCGAAAGAGTAGCTAAAGCCTACCCCACAAAGCCCGACAAATTCCTTTTAAAACTAACCTTTAAACACAGTAGAAACCTAAAGTTACTTCCCCTTAGATTATCACAAAAGAAAGAATATAAAACTAGACCCCACAAGCTTTACAATGACGTATTACACGCTTAGTATACAGGAAGAAGAAAAAGGGATCACCTAACGGTCAAGCCCTGACTGACCACTTACCACATCCGACTCAAACAACTAAAAAATGACAACTACACCTTGCGACCTTTCCAACGATATACGACAACCCCACCTTTGATAAGAAAGAGGAAATTGTCACCTACTGGTCAAGCCTCTAATGACCACTGAAGACCACAAAGAAAATCATCAAAGAGACATTGTCTTACTTAGGACAAGGTAACAAACCCGAAAGGAATCGGTCAAGGAATAACTTAGTTACAAGCCTTTTACCGTGCGGTGACTTTGTGGAATTACCTCCCCTTAATTACCGGATGTTGCGTCAACGGAAGAAAGATGGCCGACCGGAAGCAAAATAGCAAAACCGGAGGTTACAAGTGCGCATTGACTTGTTTACATTTCACCGGCAAGTTTTTGAACCCAATGTACCCTTAAGGAAAAAATGTACTGAGGCCATTCATTTGTTGTGACAAGTTGTGAACTAAACTTTTTTTGTAAGTACATTCAATTATGTTTAAAATTAGTGGGGAATAATATATATATTTTTATAAATGTAAAAATAAATGAATGAAAAGTTTTCATGGTTGATGTGAAAAAACTGATGTGTCATTTTGTGCGGAACTTTAAAGCTTCCATAACAACTAAAAATTAGACCAATTTTTGCCGCACGTCGATATGCTTTTTTTTGGCTTAAATAAACAGTTGACATGTCTACTTTACAAAACAAGTTTTATTTTTTTGGTAGTTGTTTTCTTCTAAGAGATATACACTTTGAAACAGAAGGGGTACCTATGGAATTTGCCTGGTTAACTCAATGCGCAATCATATCCAGAAATTTGAGGCATTTTTTTAATTTGCATATTTTTATATCAGAAACGGTTCCGGTCCAGAATTTTTTATAGAGGAACAATAGCAACTTATGAAATTTTCAAAAATAATCGATAAATATGTGTTACAGACACGATTCGCATGTTAAATTTCAATCAACACACAAGTTTCAATAATTTGAGACCCCTCCTAACAATGTCGGCTAAAATTTCAAGGTTCCCTGTTCATTTAAAATTTCGAAGCGTAGCACTCTTCACAAAGCAGTATAAAGTCTATGGAAAAATGGCTGATATTGTAGAAAGTCCAACATTTATCTTGAAATAGTTCAAGCTGACTCGCATGTAAACAAGGTTCGCATATTGATTTCTAGAGATCAACTAAGGTTAAACAAGACACAATAGGGCATACAAACCTTATCTTTAAACTGTAGGTTCCTCGGACGTACAAAGATTGCCTTATTCCTCATCTTGAAGACAAAAGACTCAGAGAATTTTAATCAAATTTGTTAAAAATAAGTTTGTTTTTAACCGCCAGGAAACTTTAGGAAGTTCATAAAAGGTTGTAATTTACATCTGTGACGGATGAGAACCGAATATTTTCCGTATTCTTAATACATGCTGTAAGAACAAGGCAATGCAAAGGCGAGGGGAATTTGAAATGTCACGTGACTTATATTTCATTTGCATACATGAATATTAATTAGGCAAAGCACTGTTCATTTCTGGATATGTTGTAACCCGGAAACAAACTTGCGGACCGGAACCAAAATGGCGGAACCGGAAGCAAGATGGCGGACTGGAAGTGGATATGACGTCACAGAGGGCTGCTCGGCCTTGCTCGGCCTGAGAAATGGGACCTCATTACCACATCTATACTACTGTCCTTAGATAAAAAATTTGAAGATGTGACTCAGGCTTGCCCCAGAACTTTTGCCTCGAAACTTTCGTCCCCGGATTTCGCCCCTTTCGTCCCAAAGATATTTTGACCCATATGAATAGAACACAAATACCTATAACTTTCAAATGAATTACTTTTGATGAATTACATTTCACATCATGTTGATGGAAAAAGTTGTATGGCCGAAAAAAGTCATATTCTCCCTTAAATGCGCTGTGTATGTAGTGACATTATTATGTCTATAAATTATTGGCTTAATCTACAAGGATGTTTTTTGGTTCATATCATTTAATTTTTCTAATTACACTATTTTTTTCCGTCAGACAATATATTCATTAATTAGTTTTATCCTTACACAAATGAGCTGTCTAATTCGGTCCCAGTTTGCCAGAACCATTTTGTCTCGTTTATTTCTTCACGTTTCTCAAGATTCATCCACCATGAGTAAATTTTTGTGCTTGAATTTTGAATCCGTTCTAAATTCTGTTTGATCCAATTCTAAAAACAAAGGATAAACTTAAGATACAAACAAGAAAATGCATTCCAAAAATGTAAGTTTTAATTAAAAAAAATGCCAAACTAGTTATATTAAAAACGAAAGAATATGGAATATGTGCCAGAAAGACACGATCCACATATTGAAATGATTTTGATATGTGTACAATAGCAAAATTTTACTGCGTGTGAAGCGCTTTTCTGGATTAACCTTCACCAGACACGCTAGGAGTAAAAAAAAATTGGAAAACACATATTCCAGTACTCGAAAATATATAAGAGCATACAACTGAAGCACGGTGAAGCTTTCTACGACGAAAATGTACCAATTTGTTTTTATATCTCTACTTTTTCGAAAAGGCTAAATAACGTACCATCGTACTCTCGTCCTCTATAGATATAAGCTTAGCTCCTCTGGTCAACTCACAGCGGTATTTTGCATTCTCCCAAGCTTTCAGGTCCATTTCAAACTTGTAACATTTCAAAGGACCTTCCAACCAATCCTCGCCACATCTAACCTCATTACCTAAAAATTGTGGAACAAACAAATGCAACATACTGCAAAGTATTTCAAAGAACATATCAAACTCATTTGCAGTAGGTTTATCCTTCCTGTTTTAAATAGGTTCAGGTTATGTCACTGTTTAACACAAGTTTTGTCTTGTGTTAAAATGAACACTTTAATCATGATCTAACATTTGACATTAACTATCAATCTTTTATGACGAAACTCATTACAAGTAAATTCTCTTGACATTAACTTTCTATCTAGCATATCTATACAATTCGCAGATGGAACTAATCCGCTATCGGATCTTGGCATTTTTCGAATCTTAAAGCCAACAAAAGTTATAAGTTATGTATGTGTGTGTTGTACATAGGATTGACACCATTTAAGATATTTTATAGGACTTTCACTGAGAATTTTGAACATTCTAAGATGCATTTTGCTGGTAAGTTTAATGTTGAAAATAATTTTATAAATATTTTCTTCAAAACAATTTGAAACTATTAGTACTATATATGTATTTCTAGAGGTCAAACCCTATGTTTCAGGCATATTTTTATTGAGAGGGTGTAAAATTATTTTCCAATATTGATCAATATTTTCTCTGTATGTACATGTATGTTATTTGTCTTCAAGTGTATGATACTTCCTCAATAAAAAATATCAATTAAAGGCTATTTTACTTTAAAGAACAACCTCTCATAATTAGCATTATCAAACCTGTATTTTCAGTTCCTGTAGTCGTTTCATATTCTGAAATTGTATCATTCCCTGAAAATGCTGATGCATTTGAAACGTCCGAGGCTGTAGTTGTATTTGAAATGTCAGGGGATGTGGTTGTACCTGAAACGTCTGAGACTGTTGATGTATTTGAAACGCCTGAAACTGTAACTGTTGCATCTGAAGCTGTATCGAGCGTGGTTGTCACAGACAAAACAGTAGTTTTATTAGAATCTTCAATACCTTTGGTCGTTTCCGAATCTGTTGAAACTGTGATCGCAACTAAACCATCAGAAACTGAGGTCGTATCTGAACCGTCGAAAGTTGTGGTCTCACCTGATTTGTCAGAAACTGTGGTCGTAACTGTGCTGTCGGAAATAGTGGTCGAATCGGAACTGTCGGATATTGTAGTCATTTCCAAACCGTCGGAAATTGATGTCGCAATGTTATCATATAAAACAGTTGATGTACCTGAACCATCGGTACCTGTTGTATCTAAATCATTGGACACTGTTGTTTTTTCTGAGCCTTTAGTTGTATCTGAGTCTTCGTATATGGTTGTTGTCTCTAAATACGTGATTACTGGGGAAGAAGTGGATTCTGTTGTATCGACATTAATAGGTGGTGGATCGGTTGTGGAGTTTACTTGCCCTGTGATAAAGAGGTATATTTTTGCATAAAATTAGCTTTTTCAAATTTGTTTCGGTGGAATGGGAAAACATATATTTATTTGCAATAATTGACAGCATTATGATTACAGTACAGATACATCATTTCCTAACAAAGAATCAGAGGTACCAATGGGGTTTCCGAACATCAAAAGTCCGAAAGGACAGAGACAAAAACAGTTAACACCAACGAGAACGAGACAAAAAACAGACATCGTGTACAACACGGAAACACAAAACAAACACTAAATATCAACTAAAGCGTACTCCAGTCGTAACGAGAGTAAGAAGAGTAAGCAGTTTTTGCTTGCTATAGCACACCCATCGCATTGCCAACAGTAAATTCTGTGTGTCAAATCTCGCTACCTCAAACTCAGTAAAAATATTTTATTATTGATAAATCTTTTATTATACGCCACTGAAAATGTAAAATCCAGCAAGTAAAAACTTTATTTTATATACTTACATAAGCAAACAAGTAAAGTTGTAATAACTAATCTAACTTCCATTCTATTCAGCATGTGATTTGTTACTTTTTACGAGATAACTTTATGTATTTACTTTGTACGTCGCGAAGAAATAATGTCTTATTTAATTATTTTTACGTAATCAAATAAGCAAGCTTTATTATCTGCGGTGCACTGGCACCAGACAATTATCTTTTATCTTGAATGGGTCGCTAGAAAAAAATTAAGGTTACTATATGCTGCAATGGTTCTGCAACAAAGTTTCACAGATAACTTATGTATATTTATTTATAAGATAAATCCATTTAAGTTATGATAGCATTCAAATAGTGTCATTAAAGTCGGTTGTGTCATAGGCTAGTATCGGTGTATCGAGGATTTTGTTTTAATGTAAAAAAATAAAATATATGAGTTACGAAGAACTTGACGGACGCGAAAAGGCATTAACGGGTTACGAGATTTTAATAAATATATAACACATTTATTAAAATATCTTGTGTAATTTTTGGCTGACAGCTCTTAACAAACAATTGCTGTATGTTTCCTGGCTGTGCAATTCCTGGGTGTAAACAGACTTAAGAGTATGGTGTTAATACATGTCATTAATACATAGAAAACATTATAGACAACTCCGATAGGGACAACACTCATAATCATACAAGTTCTGTCCACAGTTGAATGAACTCAAATATTCCCTACTCCATAACTTGTGACACTTAGAATATATATACCATTTTTCATTCAAACCTTATTTTAGATGTCAGTCCACTATTATTATGAAAGTTGTGAGTTTTATTTTTTCTGAGTCACGAATTTCTACTTGAGTAATAACATAAGACATGAAGTTGGTTTACTACGAGATAAAAAATACCCTTTATTGATGTAAAAAAATTAAATGAACTTATGAACGAACAGCAAACCCTTTTAAAGGTAGCTATCAACTCGTGTGTTGTAGCAATAGTTAAAGGTAGAATCAAATTGTCCACGGCTTATCTCCTAGAAGTTATATGCCGGTAATCAGCCGTTTTCAATTAGTCGAATGGTCTCCGAAATCCCGACGAGTACCTCCACTTCGTGTGAGACGGTTGATATAGTAAAAGGAAGGATTATAAATACCCAAACGTCAGTAAGGGGTATGAGTCTCCCCAGAAGGCAGATCCTGTTTTCAGTAAGGATGGCTTTTAATCGGGTCCTCTGGACCAACTAACGTCGGCGTGGATATGTAAAAAGCTGGACGACACATAGTGAGTCTTTGAATAGTCACTGCGGAGAAAAAAGTCTTAAGCAAAGTCACAACTATTTATATCATTATCGTTATCAGTCGAAGAAGTATGCATGGTATCCTTATTAAAAGAAATCAGTTGTCATGTTCTAAGAAGAATTCAGGAGTGTTGGCTAGGCGAAAACGTTATAATTCATTTGTAGTACAATTGAAATCAAACCGATACAGATGATAAAGAAATGACTAATGGAGCTAGAAGCGCACAAAGAGTGTTTACTGTCAGAACAACACTACAATTTAAAAGAGCTGAGAGAGAAAAAACACATAATTGACTAATGATTTAGGACTAAGATCCTTGCGTACTTACCCTCCAAATCGGTTAAACTTTTTCAATGTACTAAATAATCGATACTACGATAACATACCATGTGTACGGTGTGTGTTCGCATTCACCCAAATCGTTACAATGTAACGCGTATAAACAAAAAAAGCTTTGTTCTTTTAAAGTTACCCAAATATTGAGTTTTTACAAACATGACAAATGTGACAACAGCATCAGATTGTTAAATATAATTAATGAACTAGATGTTGCAAAATCAGATCTATTTTTAAAACTACGGTATGAGAACGTGAATGGCCTAATTAAATAGTCTTGTGACTTATCAAAAAATTGTATGACAATTTGTCATGTCGACGGTGTATTTTCAAAATAAACCAAACGTGTTTTATTTTGTTATATAAGATGAGGGAATGGCCTTAAACTGAAATAATCAAGTATTACAGATTAAAATTATATCATCCTCACTTCTTTTCTGTTGTGTCGCTCTTCTTCTTCTGATTAATAGGCCGCTTTTAACATAATTAATCTTCCGCAAAAGATAGCACAAAGAAAGAGTGACATTAATAGAATAATATCTACCTTTTATTTTCAAAATTTGATAAATCTTTGTACAAATCTTATGAAATTGGTGTTGAATTCTTGAATAACAACTAACGGTCATTGAGGACAGTTTCCGTATAAAGGTTGTTTCCGTAACGTATTGTTCGGGTTGAAAAAGTGTTGACGGATTTGAAGACGTGTTTAATGTGTGTTAGGGATTTAGTAAGAGAGGCTGTGCTAATGTCTAGCGAGCCGGTTTAATGTTAAATAAGCCAAAATGTCTTGGAACTGTTAATTTTTTTGTTAATTGTAAAGTATACGTAAGTAGAAGTCTGTTCTGTGGTCTGATAGGAACATTCAATTAGGTTTTTGATCATTGACTATGAACACAACAGGTATTCTTCACTTATGGTCTTACAAATGATTTGTACCGGTATGTCGAGTTTATTTTTTAAATATATCAGGTTATTAAAGGTAACCATAATAGTTAAAGTATATTTGGACAGACAGATTGACATGGTTATCATGTAAACCTTATACAGGCCAACATTCATGTAATTTTTCAAGGATAAACTTTTAACTTTTTTTAAGTCAGTAAAACGATGTATGAAAAGAAATCGCCCCGATATCTCTATCAAACTGTTTGTCCGACGACTCAATAATTTTCAAATACTAGTACATCTGATTAGCTCAACGCACCGGTAGTCCGACAATACAATTTTCAAAATATTTCTTATTCCTTCGTTATTTTAATTGCTCCATTTTTTAAATTTAAAGAACAATAATTGAAATGTAAAATTAATTTTGTTGTAAATCGGGAATGATTAATAGATTTTGATAAAAAATATAGATGCTTGTTTGGGGAATACTGGGATATGGGATATTTGCTACTTTTGTTAAAGACATATGGGATATTTGAAGCCAAACTTTAAGGGTTATGGGATATTTGAAGCAAAACTTTAAGGTATATGTGATATTCTCATAAGTTTTGGAAATATTGAATACTGAGATAAAAGAAATAAAAAAATCATTCAAAGAAAATAAAAATTCCAATACTGTATCATTTGTATAGTTGTTGTATGGATAGAATGATTCCTTCCCTACCATGGCATTACAGGATGGCATCTGATAGATGTTGCGAGTCATTCTTGTTGTTGGCAAAATTCTACCGGTGGTGTTGATTTTGACGAGCTGTGATCCGATGCTTGAGTGTCTCCAGTGTTGGTCAATTAAGATTGTAAAACATTAGGGATTTAGATGACATGGTGTCTAGTTGCACGTAACTAAAATTCCTTTTTTTTGTATACATGTATCTCCCTTCAAGTATAGGTCCCAGTTGGAACATACATACTGTGGAGTAGGTCCCACCAGTGACTTGTATGCCTAAATAACTATTTTAAATTTCCATTCCTGATAATAAGGTTTCGTTTTTGCAAAAAACTGATGATGCTGTTTGCTTTCTTGTTGATTATTGAAATGTGATAGTTCTATCTCATATATCTGATGTGATGTGATTGAAACACTAAGATATATATATTTTGCTATTGACATATGTTCATGTTCGAGACCCTGATGGATGTTGTTTGTCTCGACAGATTGTTTTTTTTATATACCGGTATTGAAAATCACATCACATTTTTCTTGATAGAAGTTCATTTATAAGGAACCATTTGATGTTTAGGGACTATGGTGAAATTTAAAATAAAAAAAACTGGAAAGTTAAATTGATTTATTGGGATATTTTTTTTTTTAAATTACAGGGATATTGTAACGAACCGACCTCGCTAGTGGGTTGCTACTAAATTGTGGGCTTTGGTGAAGGAAATCAAAAAGTTGGAAAGTTTGATGTTTGTATTAAAATCAAATAATATGTAGTCAACAAATCACAAAAGTCAGTACATATTATTATGTTAAGCATAAAATTCTACTTGGTGCTTGGTGTTCTGCATTTCTTAAAAAGTCTTGCTACTTGATGCAAAATAAAAAAAAAATAACAAAAAATGGGAATGGAGCACTCAAAGAGGCATAACTCTAATTGAAGAAATAGACAAATATGATGCAACAAGGAATTCCCTTGGTGTAACACCGACGAGTTACTTGGTGCAAACCAAAATTCGGCACCGGGTAAATAAGTTACTTGGTGCTCGACAGCCGACAGATTTCAAGTAAATAAATAAATAAACAAAATTATAGAATTGATAGAATCTCCGAGCTAATAATAAATTGGCAATTTCCCATTTTCGCTGAGCCATAAATTCGGCTTTAACTTATAAATTGGAATTGATCAGTAATTAGAAAGCTTGATTATTATCAAACGACAGCGAACCGAAGAATGACAGCTCGGTGCCCCGAATTCGCTAATTATAGAAGTTGTGAGGTAGTACACATAAACCCGGCACATAAACAAGTAAATATATACACAGAAATAGTTGACAGGAAATGGCATCAGATTTGACAAGTTCGTTTCAACGGAGCGTACAATCGCCAATTATTAGATATTTGGAAGTACGTGTTACATCAATTGAATGATGCGTTAACATAAAATATCATGCAGGTAAACTATACAAAACGCGAGAACACCATATGAAGCTCGTGAGTGAGTGAGTTGCCCAAAGTGTTTTTCGCCCGTGCAACGCTATATAGGTTATTTACAGGCGATGAACATGAAAAGAATGATAAAATAAACATGAAATGATGTTAATAAATGAAACATGGGGCTAGGGTGGGACACAAAGGACCGGTAAATTTTGTTTAACCACAGAAAAAAGGGGAGAGGTGGTTAGGGGCGGAAAAATTAGCCTATGTGGTGCACTACTTGGCGGTCAACAAAGGGTTTTTTTCCGTGCATGAAGCGTGGCACTCTTTACACACGTTGGTCCACTATGACCAATGGTATGGGATTTCGTAAAAATGAACATCTATGTCAAAATGTACCGGCAGCATTAGAAAAATAACTCGAACTGGTGAAACACATATTATTGTGCATAACAATAAAATTTGCCGGTCGTTACAATGTTGGACATTACCGAAGATTAATTTAAGAGATATTTGCGGATTTTGTTCAAGGGTTACGGGATATTTTTGGTAAAAACATGCTGGGATATGGGATAATGAGACCCTTCTAAACAAGGCCAAATATAAGTATATTGACTATACAAATGTTTTTGGTTTTTATTTTATTCTGACTTGTGATTTATTCTATTCATTGATTTTACATATAGTCTTCATATAAGTCATTGTAAGTTATTCATCCAATTTATTCGATAACCTAACAATTCTAAAGTGCTTCAACATGTGTCTTTAAAATTATTTTAACTACTTTGTTATTGCTATACTCCCAAGCAGCATGAAGGCGACTATATTAAGGAACTTAACATGAAAGGGCTGATAAGTGAACAAACAAGAATATGTCCAAAAGACATAAAGCCCCATCTCGCAACATTTATTTTTTTTCCACAATCACTAAAGCATCAACATGGTTGCTATTAAGGCACTTGTCAGTCAGAAAGAATTGACTTTAACTCAATAACTCTTCTATAAGTGGTCATTCATGCGAAAATATAGGTCACTACCAGCATCCGAAGCATGCATTGTGCTAAGCATCACTAGGTGCACCTACCATACCAATATAGTTGATGTGGCACATGTCAGTAAAAAAGGAATGGTCTTTATCCAATCTTCTATAAATGGTCATTCATGCGGAAGATATAGGTGACAGCCAGCATCCGAAGCATGCATTGTGTTTAACATCACTAGGTGCACCTATCATTACAATATAGTGGCACATGTCAGTAAGTGGGAATGGACTTTAACCAGTCTTCTTTAAGAGGCCATCCATGTGGAAAATATAGGTCACATCCAGTATCCGAAGCATGCATTGTGCTAAGCATCACTAGGTGCACTTACCATACCTATTTGGTTGGTATGGCACTTGTCAGTAAGGAGAAATGGACTTTAACCATTCTTCTATAAGTGGTCATTCGTGCGGAAAATATAGGTCACATCCAGCATCCGCAGCATGTATTGTGCTAAGCATCACTAGGTGCACCTACCATACCAATTTGGTTACTATGGCATTTGTCAGTAAGAAGGAATGGACTTTAACCATTCTTCTATAAGTGGTCATTCCTGCGGAAAATATAGGTCACTGCCAGCATCCAAAGCATGCATTGTGCTTAGCATCACTAGGTGCACATACAATACCAATATGGTTAATGTAGCACTTGTCAATAAGAGGGAATATACTTTAACTATTTTTCTGTACATGATCATTCATGCAGAAAATATAGGTCACATCCAGCATCCGAAGCATGCAATGTTCTTATCATTACTAGATACACCTACCATACCAATATGATTGATGTGGCATTTGTCAGTAAATGCAAATTTGGAAATATGGGATTTGGGACGGGCGGACGAACGGACCCGAACACTACATGCCTCTCTACTTTCGTAGATGGGGCATAAAAATGAACACATGTGATAGAAAAATTGACTAGAAAGCGAAATTATATAGTGTTAGACTAAAGAGGAGTCCTATAAACGGACTGTCGGAATAATGAGGTGTCTAAATAATGGTGTGCAGGAAAAGTGAGTTGTCCCACATGAAAAACCTCTTTCCCAATATGTTAAATCTTACCTTCCTCCTAAAATGTTTAAAGGTGTCTCCTTCCTAAAATGTTCAAGGCTGCAGCTGAAAAAATAGATACAAACGTCTCTCATTCACTGAATTGAATAGAAAAGTGATACACATGGGTCCAAACCTAACCTGAATACGAACCAGACCTATAAAGCAGACCAGAAGTCTGGACCAGGTCTGCTTTTTTTTCTGGTCTGGTTTGGTTTGAGTGAACCTAGGTCTGCTCTCAAGTTCACTTTAAATGCAAACTTAGCCCTATGTCTGGTTCACTCTGACCTCAGGCAGACCAAACCTATAAAATATTGACCATTCCTTGAGTGGACCAGACTTAGAGCAGACCAAACTTAGGTCTGGTCCGCTCTTAGTCTGGTCCACTTTTGGTTATCTATTGAAAGCAGACCAGACCAGACTTAGAGCAGACCAAACTTAGGTCTGGTCCGCTCTAGGTCTGGTCCACTTTTGGTTCACTATTGAAAGCAGACCAGACCAGAATTAACTGAACAAGACTTGTGGTTAAGTCTGGTCTGCTTTCCAACCAAACCAAACCAGAAAAGTGGACCTAAGTCTGCTTCTTGGTTTGGACAAGTGAACCAAACCAGACCAGAAAAGTGAACCACAGGTCCGCTCTAATTTCACTTTTGTACAGGTTAGGTTTGGTCTCATCTATAGTA
>CAXARO010001352.1:0-60177 GCA_963971305.1 Arcuatula senhousia
CCCTGAGAGTGGAGTTCTTTATTTTCAATGTATGCATCTTTTAGTAGATTATTGTTAGATGTATCTAAACGGTTCAAATATTTAAAGACTGAATTAAAGCAATCTAAAGCAAATGAAGTTCTGGCTAATTCGCTAAAAGTGGCAAAATTAGAACATTTTTTGCCAGCACCAAGTATATATTTACAAATGTGCATATGAAGTTTGTCACAGGGCATGGCACATGGCATTCTTGAATAGTTAGTCAAAAAGTCAGAATCTGCAGACTTTGGTATGTAACAATCCCAAATTTCTGAACAATATAGTAATATTGGCTTTATAGTATGATCAAATATATGCAGACTTGATTTTGGAAGAGGGAATAAAGAAAAAACATTTGTTTTAAGTTTAAATGATGCTTTAGCTGCTTTCTCATAAAGTTAATTTTTAGCCTCTGTAAAGGAGTCAGATGATGTAAACATTATACCTAGGTATTTGTAACTGTCTGTACAATCTAAAACTTTTCCATTTAAAAGAAAATTTCTTTTCATAAATTTTCCGGATTTGTTAAAAATAAGAATTTTTGTTTTGGATATATTAACAGACATATACCAATGTTCACAAAAAAGTTGAAGGGCATCAAGTTTGGTTTGTAAGCCATGCTGGGAGTTGGATAATAGAATGACATCATCCGCTTACATAAGACAGTCAATACTCTTGTTGTTTAAGTAAACTGGGTTAGCTGTTTGTGACAGGGAGATCATTAATAAAAATTTTAAATAGGTACATCGCCTTGTCGAACCCTAACATTAGAATCAAATGAGTCAGAGAGATCTTGGTTAACTTTCACACAAACTGCAGAGATTCTATACATATCTTTTATCAAATTATAAAAGAGACCACCGATTTTCATGTCCAAAAGTTTAAGATAGATAGCTGTGTGTGAAACAGTATCAAAAGCTTTGCTAAAATCTACAAAGCAAGCAAATAAGTTTTCCTTTTTGAATAGATGTTTGTCTATCAGAGTTTTGAGTATTTACGATGGGAAGGATTGTTCACAAACATGTCTACAACCATTTTTTTCTTACAATGTTTTATATAAATATCAATAAGGTTTCCTTCTAAAATACTCTACGGTTCATCAACTGCTTGAAATGTGTAATTGTATAATTGAGTCACTAGAGAAGAAAAGTTAACTGACTTTTCTAAAGCGTTTGATAAAGTCTGGCATGATGGTCTCTTGAAGAGAAGTAATGAAAATCTCTATCTTTGGTTCGAAAGCTATTTAAAAGCAAGAAAACAAAAAGTTGTTGTACACTGGTTTGAGTAACCTCTGAATAATATAACAGTTGTGTACCATAAACCTTATTGTTTATTGTCTATATTAATGACATTGCACTTGAATTAAAATTTTTGTTTAGGGGGCCATTTGCTGATGACGCGTCGTTTTAACAATTTCCATTGATTATGACCAAGAACACATTTTAAATCGGCTTTTGATCATGATTTACAAGAGTTGGATGATTTGTCCAAAAATGGCAAACGTCATTTAACCCAAACAAAACCGAAATGCTACACATGTTTTTCGAACTAAGAGGTCAACAATATAAGTTTTAATCTTAATGATGTCCTTATTCTTATATATCGGATAGCTACAAAATCACTCCAAATTATTTTAAAAACTGGTACCTCCTATGGTGCAAACATTAAATAAGTGTTTATCTACCAAGAAATGATGAAAATATTATATTTCCGTCTATGTCTACGAACGCATTCCAATACAATAAGGAAGTGGAATAATATTGATCTAAGTGCTCTGAGATCACCATGTATTCGTACCTTCAAGGATGCATGGAGAGCATTCAGTTTTACCAGTGTAGAAGTCCAAAAACATTATGATCTTTGAAGGGTCATGTGAGCTATTGCCATCACTTGTCGTCCGTTGTCGTCGTCGTCAAGTTTTCTTTGAAAATCTTCTCCTCCGAAACAACTGAAGGGATTGCTTTGAAACTTTGCACACTTCATCTATGGGATGTCCTCTACCAAGATTGCACAAATGGTGACCGCCGTCCAAACAACATGGCCGCCGATACTAAAAATAGACAAGGGGGTCAGACTACTGTTTTTTGTGGGCTTGTAAATCAAAAAGTATAAGAGATAGATGAAATCTGATGCCACCTTGCTACTTCAGCGTCAAAAGCTCTACAAAGTCTCCTTTGAGTCGAAATTATCAGATGACCCCTTATAGGAGTTACGGTCCTTTAAAGGTGAAAATAGCATTTTTTCATGTTTTTGGCCTATAGAATGAAAATTATTACAGATAGAGAAACGTTGTTGCTTGCTTAAATGTTCAGCTCATTTAGCTCTTCAAAAGTCTCCATAGGGTCGAAGTTGTCAGATGACCCCTTATAGTGGTTACGGCCCCTAAAATAACATTTTTTTCATGCTTTTGCCCTATGGAATGAAAACTATAGCAGATAGAGAGGTAGCTGTTGCTTGCTTAAATGTTCAGCTCATTTAGCTCTACAAAAGTCTTCATAGGATTTAAGTTGTCAGAAGACCCTTATATGGGTAACGGACCCTAAAATAACGTTTTTTCATGTTTTGGCTATAGAATGAAAACTATTGCAGATAGAGAAAAGCTGTTGCTTGCTTAAATGTTCAATTCATTTAGCTCTACAAAAGTCTCCATAGGATCGAAGTCGTCTGATGACTCCTTATAGGGGCTATGGCCCCTAATATAGCGTTTTCCATGTTTTTGGCCTACAGAATGAAACTATAGTAGATAGAGAAAAGCTGTTGCTTGCTTAAATGTTCAGCTCATTTAGCTCTGGAAAAGTCTTTATAGGATGGAAGTTGGCAGATTACCCATTATATGGGTTACAGACCCTTAAAGGTAATAAATAGTGTTTTTGGCTTATAGAATGAAAACTATTGCAGATATAGAAAAGCTGTTGATTGCTTAAACATTCTGCTCATTTAACTCTACAAAAATATTCATAGGGTTGAATTTTTCAGAAGACATCTTATAGGGGTTATGGGCCCAAAAATAACATTTTTTTCATGTTTTGGGCCTATAGAATGAAAACTGTAGTAGATAGAGAAAAGCTGTTGCACTTTATAGAGTCGACATCAAGACCAGGTGACTGAGCGATTCAGGCTCATGGGAGCCTCTTGTTTGAACAAATCTTGTTGTCAATCCTAATTTTGGATGCGGTGTCCCTATCGAAGAATATGCTCTTTATAACAATGACAGAATTCAACTGTTTAATTACCTTAATCGGCTTCTGAATGGAACGATAGATCTTTACTTTCTTTTGAAAGCTATGCGCTCACAAAAGTAAGTAAAGATCTATGACAAAAATATTCTCATTAATTGGAAATGTTTTGCCTATAAAGCGATATAAGAGATTTACAATAACAAATTTTTACTTGCGTCGCCGAAGTCGAAAGCGATCTTGTAGTCGGGTCACTCCGTCCGTCCGTCCGTCCGTCCGTCCGTAACACAATAGGGTTGTCTGTCTTGTGTTATCTGAATCTCAAAAACCAAACACAAGATCTTTCTCAAATTTTACACAGTGATAACATATATATTGGAGATGTGCACCTTCCCTTTTGGGGTCATTTCATTATTCCGTTTAGATATTAGGGGACCTAAAGGGGCAAAACAAACGACTTTTTTTTTAATTTGTTTCCACAATAAATTTTGTTCTGGTTGACCAAATGCTATGAAACTTAACAGTAATGTATGTTACTTACAATAAAAAAGGATGGGCTTGATTTTAGGTGTCCCCCTCCTTTTTCGTTTAGAAATTAGGGGCACAAAAGGGGCTAGAAAATGAAACTTTAATTTGTTTTCCACAATAACTTGAGTTGACTGATTGCTGTCAAATTTTACAATAATGTTACTTACCATTAAATGATTGATTGGCATGATTTTTAAGGGGTCCCCTGTTTTCCCGTTACAAATGTAAGAAGATAGGGCTCAAAAGGGGCAAAAATTCAACTTTTTATTTATGGTCCGATTTTGAATATTTTTTTTGCAAGTTAATTTTTGTCATATATTGGATACAAAATGGAGGATTAATTTCTTCTTGACCCCACCTTTTCTGTTTAGCAATTAGGGAGTCAAAAAGGGGGAAATTGAACCTTAATTTTTTTGTCTGTTTTTTTGAGTTTTTTTTTCTTTTCTTGTTAGATATAATGATCTTGAATATTTTTTATTTCTAAATTTTCATTGTCAGTCCATAAATTGGATTGCATGTGACTAAAATGCTTTGTCAGTCCACCAAAGGATGCAAGTATTAAAAACTATTAAATGTCCATATTAAGCTCAGAATGTACAGGGTTCAACATCTGCCCTGCGACGCAGGGCCAGACATTGATTGGTCTTGTTTTCTAAATGGACAATCATTTCTTCAGTACTTTGTCTTTTTTTTATTGGACTATCATCTCATCAGCACTTTCTCAATGTTTTTCCCTCTCTCACTTACTCTCTTTTTCTGTCTTTTTTTTGTGTAATTTCATTATGTTTGTAAAATTCTTTCTTTATTTTGTTATATATTTGCGTGTAGCTCGGTTAAATTTTGTTTTATTTCAATCTTGTCTATCAATATAATGTCTAGAATTGTAATGCGGAGAGGACTTTATATTTGTGTCCAATCCATCTTGTTTTATTTACAAATAGAATATGTTTAAATTAAATCCAGTTTTTACACTTCGAAAACAATCAAACTTAGCTTGCATGACCCTTTTGTTCCATTACTCTATTTACATGGATAGAGTTACATAATATATATGTAACTAGTTTGTGATGGAATCAAAGAATGCTTCATTTTTGGTTTAAAAAAGTACATATTTAGTATACGTATAAAGAACATAGATATAAAATATTCAGAGCAAAAAACTAGGTTCAGTAGTTTAATTGAGGAAATCCGCCAGAAAGAGTTGCATGTTTATGGGCAAAAATGTTTTTTTATCGTTATGTTATATATATTTAGTTTCAGGCACGTGTATGTCAATGCTTAAACAATAACGAACATGTGAAAGAATCTTCAGGAAAAGCTGGTCCATGTGAGACAGATGCGCATGGACTTTGTGTACCTTCAAAGTGTATGGTTTATAAAAGAGGTACTTTTTGTGTACAAACTTTTACGCTGAGAAAATTGACAGCAACTTTTAATTCCATAAAGCATCGAAGATGGCATGTTTGAATTAGAAATGATATAGTTCTATTACATTATTATTGTTAAAGTGATAGTGTTTACAAATTAAGTTGTGTTATGCATTTCTGATGAAAGGAATTAACACTAATACTTAGTAGTCAATAGTAAGTTTCTTGCATAATTCATAATTTATTTGATATAGCAAGCAGGAACTACCTACTCTTCCGAAGCACCTGACATGAATCTCGTTTAACGTTGCTGAATGCGGTTTGATTGTTATAATATGTTTTTTATGTTTTGTGGTTTGTTTTTGTGATATTTTTTTGTCCGACCCATTAGGGCAAATCGGTTTCAATTTTGCATTCGAATGTCAAGAGTCCGAATAGGCAAAGACAAAACCAGTAAAAGTTAATCAAAACTACAGGAAGAAACAGGCAACATAAAACACATAAGAACAACTGAATAGCAATCAAAAACGCGAACTCAAGTTGTTAATCATGCAGTTCCTGCTTGCTATATATAGCACACCCGTCGCATTGCTTATGATCGATTAACAAAACAAACCTTATCTGCGCTCATCTTAGAGGTAGAAATTCCATATTTGTCTACGAGCACATGATGTCTCATATAAGTGAAGACAACAACAGAGGAGCAACATAACCTTGTGTTAACCATTTCTTTGTCAGACGTGACGCTCAACCCATTGGAATACTGATTGTTTGCCGAAAAAAATCGTTCATTTGGTCCTCTGTATTTTTTCCCTTAGACTCCTTGATTACAAAGTAAGAAGCAAAGAGGTACCAATGGGGCATTCGGAATACCAGCAAACATAAACAACAACAGCACGAAGAAAAACACACAAAAACAACTGAAAATATATAGCAATCAACAACGCGAGCTCAAGTCGTAAAGAAAATGAACTCAGATGCACCGGAAGAGTAAGTAGTGCCTGTTTATCCTGATTCCCGGAACCGCGTTACAAGTTTAAGCAGTAGCTATAGACTTCCACGCAAATATACATATTTAATATCTGAATATTATAAGCGTGGACCAGTCTATTCCTGTTTGCTATAGCACACGCATCGCGTTGCCAGTAGTCAATATACCGTGTCAAATCCGGTAAAGGAAGACAAAACAAAGCCCTATGGAATATATGACAAAGTCCTTGTATATATGTTATCGATTACCAGGTTTTTCATTCATGTTGAAAAAAAACTGCGTCTAATCACCTATACCAAGCGAAATTGGATTTCATGCACTGTAGAATCGAGTAATAGATAACTTATAAAAGAATATGAGATCATAACACATATGTAAACACCAACTGCAAGTAATTTTGATATAAAGTTTTGAGAAATCGAACGATAATGAATTAAGAATCACCGTCATCTCTTTTGAATTATACTCTCCCAAAAAGAACCGCAACATACAAAGATATCTGAAATACCATTGAAATAAAAATTATCATATTTCAACTAAAAATTATCGTACGAATGTGAAATTTTGCATTGTCATTGTGCAGTGATCAATCCTATGTGTGACGTAAACAAAATTCAAATTCACCAGCTAACGGTAGCGTGGCGCCAACTGTATAGTAATACCGACTAAATGCGTGCATCAAGACTTTACTCGTGCTCTCCCTTGTTTCTGAAAAACGCTGCATACGATCTTCTGATTCCCATTTTCACACATATTGTAGCATCTGCTCCCATACCCCAGGTTTTTAAAAAACATCGGGTGGCATTATAGCGTTTGCGCCTATCCAAATTTGAAAAAATCATTGAAATTTATGGTCTTAGCCAACACCCAGTAATTCTGGTGACCGATGCTTGAAACGGTAACTTTTTTTGGTTCAAGAACCATGCATAAATCTTTTTTTTGTGATATGATCATTATCAAAGCGATAATTCGTCTTAAATTGGTTAACATCAGGCTCAACAAGAGGTGTGAGTTTCCCCGGTACACGGCATATCGGTTGAAAGAGTTTTGAACAATGGAATTCTTCATTTTATTTTTCTTCCAGAGAAAAAATCAGCGCAAAAACATTGTCGTGAACTAAAATACCCAATTTTACAAAGAAATTTTCTGCAATAGATTCCAACAAATGACAAACAGTATGAGAAGGAAGGTTCCGAGATTTTGAAAAAGGGAAGAATATAGTGCATCAAGAGTTAAATGGGTACATGAGAAACCTTACCAATAGCTTAATAAAGGTAAAACATAACTAAAGACATTTTTGATTTTTAAAGACCTTCTGAAAATTCTGATCTAATGGAAATTGCACAATCAAACATCAGGAAAAGAAGGCGCACATTTAAATTTGTGGTTGATTAAAATCCGACATTGAAATCTTGCACGCAACGTTCTTTTGAATATGGGGATAGCAATTTGAGTAATGTCTTGCAAACAAACCGATTGACATAATTTCAAATGCCATGCGCACTCGATTTGCGAAAAGTTTATTAAAATTTTAGCAATTGATTAAAACGTGGCCCGTCTACAATTATCAAGTCAAATTTCAAAATGATATTGCAACAACTGATGATATAAAAGTCGACTTTTGTATGCCATGTAATTTCAATTTTTTTGTATGTTACGTTTCTTTTTTGAGAGAGTATATTTAATGTATTTAGGATCAACATATATATATATATGTTGTGTACAAGTTACAATATTGTACATGTTGCAACATGTACAAAAAAGTTATACATGTTGCAAAATGTATGATGCAATCATACAAGTTGCAACATGTACACTAATTGCTGTACATGTTGCAACATGTACAAACTTTTTAAAGAAATTTGTTCGAACTTGTACAATTGATTAGTAAAGTCATTTATAGTTCCTTGTTTTGTTAATAAAAAGTGTCTCAAATACATAAAAGTCAGTTTTTAATCAATTGTGTTTGTTTTTTATTTTATTTTAAAATTTACCCAGAAACTTGTGTAAGCCCCTTGGATTAAATTACAATAGAAATGATAGAAATTAAAAAGATATCTAAATGAACACTCAGCTTAAACTGAGAAGATGTTTAAAGGTAAACACTACAAGGTTGCCAAAATGAGTGAAACACAGCAAAAGGTCTATCAAGAGATTGCCCAGCTTGCCATGAACAATTCTGCAACAAACAATGTCTTTAGTGAGGCAGATACACCAGCTCTCATACAAGAACTGAAAAAGGCCAAAGCAAGCAGCAGCCAAAAGAATTGCTCCTCTCTATCAGTATTGTGTTAAGAGTCAATGTGTCATGCGAAAAAAAATCATCATGGCACACTGACTGATAAAATATTGATAGAGGGGCGCAAGTCCCTTTGCGGCAGCTTACAACTTAACTTCCTTAGATAGGAGAGTTCTAAAGCTGTTCAACGTGATTAAAATTGAATCTTTTAAGAAGCTCATTTGAAAAATAGAAAAAAAGCTCATTTGAAAAATAGAAAAAAGCTCATTTGAGCGAAATAGTTTTGAAGGGTAAATTTACTACAGATTATTATTAGTGTCCATAGGATTAATCAAGTGTGAACAGGAGTAGTGCATTATGACAAAACGGTTACATGAGAAGGACACAGATTGAGTTTAAAAAAATACAGCCATATGTTATTAGAGATTAAGAATATTATACATAATCAAGAGAAGACAACTAAAAAAAAACACCTCTAATAACGCATGACTGTTATTTTTCTGTAATAACTTATTTAAGTTACGCCCCTGAACGTGTCATTCATGTACATCTTGCAATAAAAAGTCGACGGGTCAATATTGCTGAACATTGTCCTTGTCATATTTCTGAAATAAAATCTCGTTGATAACATTTGTGTTTGTAAATAAAGAAATGGAGCAGTAGCACATGACAGCTAATCCCCTTGCCCTTAACATTAAAATGTAAGTGGATGTGGCCTTAATCTGGAACAGATGTCAATTACTATCCAATAAAGGTAATAACAAAACTACCGAACTTGAATGATCAATCTCATAGTCCAGAGAAAATGACAAAAACGAATCAGTCATACCGGAGAATTGGATGATCGCAATGGTCCTGACTTGGTACAGGCATTTCAAACGAAATGGTGGGTTAAACCAGGTTTTATGGCGCCAAACCTCCCTCTTCCATTGCGATCTTAGGATCCGGTAATGACCATAGAACACAACATAGTTGTGAGACACAATAGGGATATTGAGATGATCATCTCAGTACAACAGACCAGTCAAACACTAATTTAAACAATTAACTATCATATATTTTAACTCAATTTTGAACTTTTCTACTAGTGGCTGATAACGAAGAAAGAATTTTTTTAGAGATCGTATGAGACGTATTTTCTTACAGCCCTGCTCCAAAAGTCGGTCACGAAGAAATCGGTGTCTGATCAAAAAATCTGTGAAATGTGTGCAAGCTCTGGCATATCGAATAAGTTGTGAAATATAAACACCGTATGCAGGAGAAGTAGGTATATTGCTCTGTAGATTAGGAAAATTAATGATTTGAAAATTAAAATCGTCTCGTTTATCGTAAATTTTTGTACGGAGATGACCACCTGGGTCAAATTCGAGGTGCAAATCCAAGAAAGACATGAGGCAATTTGATAAAGTGGGATATAGATATACCCACTTTCCAAATATCATACCTCTACTTATTGTAATTGCTAAGATTTTCACCTTAACCCAAGGTATTGACAAATCAAAAACCATTACGAACAAACGTATGAGCAAACATACCAAAAGCTATATCCTCTCCTCAACTGTTGGGCTCGGGGATAATAAAGCAGAATTTCAAGCAAATTACACCAGTAGATCATATAGCTAGCGATTTATCCTTATATGGCATTTGTAAAAGTTAGAACAAATAAAATGTACATGTTGCAACATGTATGGTGCAATCGTACAAGTTGCAACATGTACACCTTTTGCTGTACATGTTGCAACTTGTACAGACTTTTTAATGAAATTTGTTCTAACTTGTACAAATGGCATAGAAGGATAAATTCGTGTCAAGTTATAGTCTACTGATGTAATTTGCTTGAAATTCTGCTTTATTCATGTATAAGCTAGGGCGATAACTATTAAATTATATCGAATATTCAAATAAAACAATTCAATATTGAGTTTTAATTACAACATATTTCGGTCATTTTAACCTTGTCCATTTGAAAAATCCAGCCCATACAATGTTGAAGAATGTTGGTATAATTTTTTATGCTCTTCATAATCATATAGTGTCTGCCATTTTCAACTTTTGTAGAGCGCCTCTGATGAGTCTTGAATAGACGAAACGTGCGTCAGGCATATCAAATATATAGTCTGGAACTTTGCTCTAATTTATATTTTTAAGGGCACTTAGAAACATTTGTTGTAAACTTACCTTTGAAAAAAAATCGCTCAAAGGGAAGGACCATTTTATTTTTAAGGGGTGGGGGGGCTATGGATACTTTCTTCGTCCTGCCTCTTTTTTTAAATCAAAATCAGAGCCTGGATTTTGTTTGCACACTGGTGCGCGCAAAGTTTTGTTATTTTTGAACTTACTATAAGTTTTTCAGTCAAAACCACCATTCTGCTTTTTTTTTATTTCAAAGCACTGTCCTGATTTTTGAAATCCTGCCTTTTTATTTCAAATTTCACCATACCCTTCCCACTATCAAAATCAAATGGTTGCTCCCTAATGAAAAAAATACTGGCTTAAATGAATGTTGTCCAGCATTTATTATCTTCTTCCTTTTTTTCTCAAAAGATCAAACTTCAATCTCATTGTAATGTATATCTGGCAGTAAGTTGTAAGCTACTGCACAGAGACTTGCACCCTCTGTTAATATTTAGTTAAGAGTTATGTCACAATGACTCAAACAAAATATTGAAAGAAGGGAGTGAGTTCCTGTTGCTGCTGCTTGCTTGTATTCGTGTATGAGAACTGATGTACCTCCCTCAGTAATGGTATTGTTTGCTGAAGAATTGTTCTCAAAAGATGCACAATCTCTCGGTGATAGAATTCCAGCTGTGATTCAGTCATTTTGCAAAGTTGTTGTGTTTAAACCTAACACATCTACTTACATGTACATTACTAAATTTAAGCTGATTGAGCATTGAGATCATTTTAAATTTCTATCATGTTTAATATGGTTTAATCCAAGTGGCTTACACAAGCTTCTGAGTAAACTTATTACACAATTTCGACTGAATTTTACGTATTTGACACTCTTTTCTCAAAACAAAGAAGCAAAATGTCGTTTTATGACTGATTGTACAAGTTAGAACAAACTTAATGAAAAAGTTTGTACATGTTGCAACATGTACAATATTGTAACTTGTACACAACATATATAAGATTGACACCATTTCTAGAAAACCAACGAAAATAAATATTTCTGGAGACCGGATTTTATTGTCGTCAGTATTGACGTCAACAGAAGTGGAAGAGGATTGGTGGCTAATTTGAAGTACTCGATGACATTTGATTACCCCATTGGTACATCTTTGATTCCTTCGCAAAATGAATTCCCCGAGGTTCTCACTTTTGTGTTGAAGAACACATCAAAGATATAAATTATCCGTTTTAATTTCCAAAATTATCAAAACCCTAAGGTCTTCCTACCCCAAACTTAGGTTGATCTTTGTCATAATCTACTTCGGCATTTTTGTATCATTGTTCTATGCTCTTCATATTCATATAGTGTTTGGCATTTTCCACTTTTGGAAGAGCGCCTCTGATGAGTCTTAAAAAGACGAAACGCTCTAGGCGTAGCAAAATTTATTGTTTGGAATTTTGATGTAATTTTTCATTTCTTAAATCTGTGATCGTTAGTGCTGCTGGTGGAGTTTTAAGATTAGTGAGGACCCATGACATGTGACCATTAACTAAAAATGCAAAAAAAAAACAAAAAAAAAACAGTAAAAATGTCATAAGTATTATTAAACTTTCATTGAATAGTTTTTATTTAATAAAACTTAATCTAAATAAATAAATTTTTAAACATATAAATCAACCATTCCTTAATAAATATAATTTTTTTTGGTAGAGCGCCTCTGAAGAGTCTTGAATAGACGAAAATCGCGTCAGGCGTAGCATAATTTAATGTCTGGAACTTTGTTGTCCTTTGTATTTCGAACACACGTGAAGGTTAGCACTGCTGGTGGAGTGTAAATTCCCCGAGGTTAGCCCGCTCCGGCACCAACACTTTTGAGTTGGAGAATACATCAAAGCTTTAAATTATCCGTCTAAATTTCAAAATTGTCAAAACCCTAAGGTTCTTCCTACCCCAGACATAGGTTGAATATCTTAGTATTAATTTGGTTCCCCAGTTTGGTATTTTTGGTTATACTGTTCTATGCTCTTCATATTCATACAGTGTTTGGCATTTTCAATATTTTTGGTAGAGCGCCTCTGAAGAGTCTTGAATAGACGAAACGCGCGTCAGGCGTAGCATAATTTAATGTCTGGAACTTTGTTGTCCTTTGTATTTTGAATAGAACAGCGAGATAATTCACTTGAAAATTGATAAAACAAATACAAAGGTTTGTAGTGTAGACAAAACTGGTGACCCCCTGTTTTTATTGTTTTATTTCAAAATATATTGTATTACATTTATTTTGATAAAAAACTAGAATTTAAATTCGTAGAATTTTTCCGAGACAAGAATTAATGATATTTATTAAGCCTTTTCTATATAATCTATGATTTGGAAAACTTTTAGCCTAAATTGCGAAAACAAGTCTTGAAAGGGGTCCAATATTTTTACACAAGAAAAAGTATATACCTTATATCAATTTATAAAGATATGGACATCTTAAATTCGGCATTATTTTTGGGGTCAGGTGTCCTCACTAACCTTTATTCCCCGAGGTTAGCCCACTCCGGCATCAACACCTTTGTGTTGAAGAACACATAAAGCTATAAAATATTATAAAATTGTCAAATCTTTAGGTTCTTCCTACCCCGGACATATGATGATCTAAGTCAGTATCTAGTTCGGCAGTTCTTGGTATTATTGTTCTATGATCTCCATATTGATATAGTGTAAGACTGAACATTGCTGGATGTTTTTTTTAAATTATCGTAAATTTATGTCGCGTACACATATTCCACGTCTCATTATCTTTTATTTGGGCTTTTCAACTTTTGGTAGAGCGCTCAGATGAGCTTGAATAGACGAAATAATTATTTCTTATTAACTATGCATCGATCATCCTTTTCGTTTTTTGCCACGTTCATTAAGTCTCGAATCCAAAAGATTATGATCGTCTGAGGAGACCCACAACCTTTCAAAACGCCCGCTTTAAAAGCGCTGGGCATTATAGTGCTTGTAAATTCCGTTCATGATAACGTCCATCTTTGTATTTACAACATTTGAAAAATAACCGAATCTGTAAACATTACCACTATATCAAGAATTATGAAATAGAAAAAAAAAACTATCTATGTATCGTAATTTTCCACAGTTAGCTATTGGTTTCTAAAACTATACGTCAACATGAACTGTTATTATTGTGTCTTGTAGTAATGGCAGCTTCAGATTTTCTCTGCGGTTACATACAGTACTTCCCTTCAGTGGGATTCTTTTTATATCGTACCACACACTGCTCAAGTTCGTTACAGATTATTTGCGGCCAAGGTAAATATTACCCGTTTAAGATGTCCTATTTGCTTTGTCATAAAATAAGGAGAAAACAGGATAGTGTATAATAAAGAAACAAATAATAAAACAAACTTTGCGACACAGGTTGACAAAAATTACGGTCTTCACGGGTTATCAACTCTTAATAAAATGTTGCATTTCAGAATTTTCCTGTGCATATTTTGATTTAGAAATAAATAAATATAAATGATCAAAGTCTTTCATATTTAAAGCGTAAAGGGAGCTAAAATTTACCAAAAGGGGCATTCAAAATATATGGGTCCTTATCAGGAAAGAAAAACCCGTCACATTGATTACATGTGTACGTCATTTTCAAAATGTGATGACTTGACATTTAAGTGTGTTTTGTATTTTTTAGATTTACACACAAAAAGAAGCGCTTCTTGGCACGAAGCTCACCAATACTGCACGGACAGTAGCAGAGGAACAAGTTTAATACAAAAAGAAAGGGACATAACCAACAAGACTCCATATGAGGATGGACAAAAGTATTGGGTTGCATATTTTCGCCGTCAGATTAATATCTGGGGAAAAAGTATAAAGTTACAATTTTATAAAAGAAATTCCATGTAAAGATCACATGTTTGAATTCTAGAATCATATACAAAGAGCATACTAAATTTACAGAAAAAGCTAAAACTGCATCCAATTATATTTCATTTTCCTCTTCCATCGAGAGTAAAGTTATTTATTTATTTAAATGTGTTTCTACAAATGGAATAAACTGTGTATTTAAAAGAAAATCAGTTATACAAATGTTTCAATTAATTGTAAAAATTCTAATTAAACTTGTTTCGCGCAAAAATGATTTAAGTTAAAAAAGGTAATAGACTTTAATTGCAACTTGTGGGTTTTTTAAAAGAAGCTTTAAACCCTACCATCTAAGACTACAAATCAGGATATGGTAATATTTGTATTTGATAGAAGTTTGAACTTGAAGTACAAAATCTTTTTTTTTATCAAACAATAGAACATTTAAAGAATAAAATAGTTTATGGTTTTAAAAGGACAGCAATTGTCCAAATATAATGTGTTTCATTTATTTTCTTATTTCTTCAGTAACATGACATCATTCAACACATATTGCCATCATGCCATAGGAATGGAGATTTTCAACCTTGCAGCGATTCCATAGAAACTATATGGACATTAATTTTTCCGTTGTCAATTCTTTAGCTTTCTCTTATTAACTAGATAAAGTAAAATGTTATTGTCTCAAAATCAGTATAATACGTAGTTGTCCTATTTTGCAACGAAAAGACCTAGTCGGTTCTGTAAGCGTCTTGAATTTGTTTACCATAAAAAATGGGGCGGGGTCTAATTAAATTAATTTTGCAAAACATATACGAGTTTGTCTTATGTCTTTTTTTACATAAAATTACTTAACTGTACTTATTGTAAAGATTCATTTAGAAATCCACCTTAGTAAATCCCACAAGATGTCAATAACTTAGGCCGCGTTCACACTGAAGTTTTCAGTAAACATGTGTAGAAGTAGTTTAATGTTCTTAAAACTAGTTTCACACTAAATTTGTTCTCATTGATAAACCTAAATTAAATGACTTGACATATGAAATGTTCACATTATTAAATGCAAGTGTACATGTAATTTAAATGTACAGAAAACATGAACGGATAAATAACCATGATTGTTAATTTAGCGAATAGACATTTAAACATAGAATACGTATGGATTTAATTTTGATTAACTTCAGTCTTTTTTAATGATTTTTATTTTTATAGAATAACAAAAAAGGTGTACACATTTTCTGGCGCTTAAGTCCGTTCGTCCGTTTGTATTTTAAAATTTATTGCTATAAAAAGCTATTGCTATACATAAATTCCGGCGCGGGCCTGCGGCAGCGCCATGTTGTCGGTAAAAATCCACTAAAGAGCGCTCAGCAACGTGATATCGGGTGACCGCAAACTATAGTGGCGCAACGTGTTAGGAAAAAAATCATGTTCTTCACGCGTTTAAGAACCCTGCTGCATGCTTTGTTAAGAGAACACATAGGATTCCTGTGTAAAAATCTCCCCGTTCCTCATTTTGCAATTGACAGTCAAAACTCTTATCCCCGATTGGACTTTGCCCCCCATTTCCTCCACTTCATCATCATTTCATGTTCATTTTATCACCTGTTCATATTCCTGATATAGACCGCTTTGCCCACAAAAACTAGAACCTTTTATGAAATTCTATTCCGCTTTCCGTATACATATACATTAAATATTTAGAAGTTGCATGTACCCCTTTTTTTCACTCAACCAAGAAAATGTTGAAATATACGAAAATATATACTAAGAATAAAGCTTTCCAATGAAAGTAATGCATATGGAAGCCGTTCATTCAAAAGAACTATGCAAAATTCATTGTACATTAAACCCACACAAGGACTACATTAAGTATCGAATGCATGTAATGAACACAACATTTAAACTACATGTAAACATAGAAATTTTACAGTGTGAACGCTTTGATGTTTAATATTAGTGCGGACGACATTTAAACTGCTATGAGTTTTGATCAGTGTGAACGCGGCCTTAGCTACTAGATGCTTCTTTCATCAACCTGAATACAGGATAAATTGTCTATTGTTTTTGGAACATACTGAATATTGACCAGTGAGTGAATGAGTTGGTGTTTTATGCCCTTGCAACGCTAAATAGGTTATACATGAAGAGGATGATAAAATGAGTAGCACATGAAATGATGATGAGAAATGAAACATGGGGTTGGGGTGGGAACCAAGAACAGTTAATTTTGAAGACCACAGGGAAAGGAGAGAGGTGGGTAAGGGGCGGAAAACTTAGCCTATGTGGTGCATTACTTGGCGGTCCACAAAAGGATCTTTTACTTGCATGAAGCGTGTCACTCTCCACACACGTTGGCCCACTGGGGTTCCGTATTATAGACCTGACTACCCCTGCGGACGAGGGCAATCCTATTCAGCCACCTAAGGTACACACTTAGTCAATCTGTGGACTGAGCACCGACCCGATGTCAGAATCCAAAGACCCTTTGTCCCCTTTTACGACAACCCAGTACTTGAATTACTTTTTTGTAGGTGACAAAGGAGAGGCTGTATGTGTAGCAGCAAACATAACTGATGGGAAACTGGAGCTTATATCCAGGTTTTGTAGCAATAGATACAGAGCTATTTGTTTATCTGGAGAGACTGTTAAAGGCAACCAAGACAAAACCCAAGAGTCGGCTGAAATCCAAGAGTCGGCTGAAATAGGTAAGATATTTAGCTTTTAATCTTATATCGCAGTTTAACCCTATATCACGTATTTTCAAAGTAAACCAATAAGTTTAACTTGATATAACCAATAAGCTTAACTTATTGATGTTCTTTAAAAAAAAATCTTCAGAACGGTTTTAAAAACGTGTGATATTTTTCCTGTCCAGTAACTGAATCACATCCTAATAGTAACATAAGCAAATAGTCTTGACTTTTTTTAGATTTTGACTTTGTTTAGATTTCAATATTTATGCAAAATGTCAGTCTCAGAGTTTTAAAAATGACAGATATCTAACCAAGCTTCATCATTTATCTATCTATCTAGAATTCATTTTATTGGAAATGCCACAAGCCATTTTCAAAATTGATAACCCAGAAAAAAAATTGAAAAAGAACTTTAATTAATATGATTAAGAAAGACCCTGCCTTCTAAGCGAGCATTGCGAGTTTCAAAGATTTTTAAATTTACGTAAACAAACATGTGAAAGACTTAGAGGAAAGTTTAACATCAAATGGACTGATCTCACCCCTTCTCTAACATTTTCATTTTTTTCATTTTTGAGAAAAATATTTTTAAAAATACTCTGAATTTATGATTAATCATTTAAAAAGGCCATGTGCAAATAATGAATAAAGAAATGAAGATGTCGCACACGACTGCTAATTCCCTTGATAGTCACATTAAGATTTAAGTCAGGGTGACCTAAAGCTGGAAGAGATGTCTATTACTATCTAAGTTAGACCCACTATAAACCAAATATCATTCTTCTACCGCTTTCAGTTGCTGAGATATGAACCTTAACCATAACTATAACCTGAGTCAATATACAGAATATGTAATTTAAGGTAACCTTGTTTTGGTTGACTGGTTGATTGTTTGCTTAATCATGTTAATGTCCCGTCGGTGATATTTCTGCCATAATCGGGACACCGATAGGTTTGGTGCGGATGCAGGTATCTATAATAGATGTCCCAATGACCCAATATATATATCACTTGCTGACGCTGAGAAATGAACCTGAACTCAAAATTTAACCTGAGTAATTCATGCGGAAAATGTAGGTCAAGGAGACCTTATTTGTTACAGATGCTGACTACTTTCCAAGATATGCCCACCGACTGCAGTTGCTTAAATACGGAACTTAACCAAAACTTAAACCTGAGTCATTCATGCGGAAAATGTTGGTCAATGTGACCCAATTTTGGTACTGTTGCTGGTTACTATCCAAAATGCACCCACTGACCTAATATCATTTCTCTATCACTTGCATTTGATGGAATATGGACCTGAACCAAAACTTTAACTTGAGTTACTCATGCGAAAGTTGTAGGTCAAGGCGCTTTTATTTTGGTACTGATGCTGGTTGCTATCCAAGATGTACCCACTGACCACATATCATCTTCGTGTTCCATGTTATTGACAAAACAAAGACCAAATGTTGGGACTTCACGTCCTTCTTCAGGGACAATAAAAGAGAAGAGCAGTTTACACATCAACTGACGAGAACCGAACGAAAAAGGACGTGAGTTCCGAAAATTAGGGAACCTTGGCTTGACTGTATTGTTTTAATTTTTACCTTTGTGATTTATTTATTTGAATTTTGCCTTTCAAATGTGGTTTTACCTTCTTAACAATAACTTTATTTATTTAGTCCCTAAATTTGGAAGTGCGTGGAGATAGACAAGGGCGGTAACACAAGTATATGAGTCTTTAAAACAAATGGTTTAAATTCATGTATTCCTTAATCTATTTAATAAACACTTATTATGATGCAAATGCATGCTATTATTGCAATAATTTAGTAAGTTGCAAAAAGATAACATTTTACATTTTATGCAAGTTCATTTATGAAATTAATTGTAAAATTGAACCTGATTTTTACAATATTGATTTCAATTTATATGTATAGCATATATGTCATAGTGTTAAAGACAATTTCAATGGAATCAAATTAATTTGATTGTAAATTTCCATTGAAAAACAACTTTAAACATATTTTTACTATTTTAACACTATGACAAATACATGCTAAAATTATAACTTGCGGTCACTTCTATTTGTTTGCTGGTTAATATATCAAAGTGTTCCTCGCGTTTCGTAATGTAGATGTTGTGTTCAAAGATGTTTCTCTGTCCAAATTTACCACCAAAACTGTTAAATATCAAATTTGCTAATGATTTATTACCGGGAATTTTCTCCACCTTAATGTGGTCTAATTGTTTGCTTTCCTTTTTCTCGTAAACTTCAGTGTAGTTGTGTTATTTCTTACGTTTTTCAACATTCTAACTAAGCCCTAGCTTCTTGGTTCATTTTTATTCTCGTTAAATTGTTAGGCAAACCAATTAAGTAGCTGTTGAAAATTGGTCAGACAATATACCTACTGGAGGATCGATAATACAACATTAATCTGGAGGATTTTCATTTGTTTCAATATATTAAATGTTATACAGGTTGTCTAAACTAATAGGTGTATCTTTATACCCCTATATAAATGCGATATAAATGTGCACTTCATTTCATGTATCAATACACCAGTTGAAGTATAATCGAGAATAGTTTACCATTTACGTAGATAACACACTTTCTCAACAAATATTCAGACGGGTGGAGCCAAATTACGACTTTCGTAACAAATGTCTAAGGAGGCGGAGCCAAATTACAAATTACAAAAGCGCTTTCGTAACACATGTCTAAGTGGGCGGAGCCAAATTACTGTAACAGCTTTCTTAACAAGTATTCAAGGTGTATTAAAATGCTTCTGTATTCAAACCAGAACCTCCACGTAGTTAGAAACGGTTCCTGTCTCCGGTACGACTGTCAATGTATCAGTCTACTCTGGTGATGGTGTGTCATAGGCTTGATGACACATGACACCTAGTGAGTCTTGTACTTGTCATCCTTAAGTCACGACTTGAAATAAACCTATCAGTCAGATTATTGTTTGGAACGCTTCACCATAGATCTGTTTATTTACAGTTTATGGTTTTACAAACAGGAAAAGAAATTATTTTTTTCTCCAATTCTTAAGATGTATTACTTATTACCAACAAAGTTAATATGGTCATTTTCCAGTTTGTGAAAAAAAACAAATTGTTCTTTATTTTCAGTACTTAAAATAATCAAAGCGCTAAAGCGTTTAACACCCGGGTTAACCCGAGATCGTGAAGTCGGTGGTTATCGTGAACTCGGTTAAGCAAAATGTAAACAAACGAGAATTGACCAATGGGAAAAGAGAAATTTTGACTAAAATGTAGTCGTTAACGCGGTTAAAAATCAAAGCTGTTATCGTTTAACTCGGTTTAAGTTATCGTCAACATAACATGGTCACATATGCCTTCAACGGTAACTTCTAGTTTTAAAACGTACTGCATATGTTTTAATGACACTATTCTGTTGAAATAACTAAAACGAAAGGTTTACAATGAACGTTTTGGAACGGAACTCCCGGATTTGCGCACAAACGATTTATGAAGCATTTTCTCTATGATCATTAAAAAATACATAAAATGTTTTTCCTTATTAGTTGTTAACACCCCATAAAATAAACAAGTGGCTCCCAGGAGCCTGAACCGCTCACCTGGTCTTGATGTTGACCCTATGAAGACTTTTGTAGAGCCTAACTGAAATGAATGGTTAAGCAAACAACAGCTTTTCTCTATATGCAATAGTTTTCATTCTATAGGCCAAAACACTATTTTTCAACTTTAAGGGGCTATAACCCCTATAAGGGGTCATCTGACAACTTCGACCCTATGGAGACTTTTGTAGAACTCAATGAGCTGAAAATTTAAGCAAGCAACAGCTAATCTCTATCTGCAAGATTTCACGAAGTTAAAAATCAATTAACTCAATAATAGTCTCGTTCAACCAGACTTCGGCTGTCTCCGTAATCTACGCTCGTCGTAGATTACGGAGACAGCCGAAGTCTGGTTGAACGAGACTAACTCAATAACTACTCATCGCAGCCTTTTGATATTTGGTATGTAGCATAAGTATGCAATCCCATAGCATTAGGTATGTCACTTTCGATCTACTTCCTGTATAACAAAAAGACGGTCACTATGTCTTGACATGGTTTATTTTTTTTATAAACAAAGTTGATTGGTCGTACATTTGTACTACACATGTATATAGTGCCAATATTGAATAAGCTGTTGGTTTATTATGTTAATGATATCTTTTCTTGTCCGTGTGTCTGTCCGTCTAAGGATTTTGTTAACCTTTTTTTTCTTAAAAATTAAACCCGAATTCGAAGTTGCAATTTGCCATACCGTTTATATTTAGTTCCAAGATTTTGGACCACGACCAAAACAATTAAAACAAGTTGTTATGGAAAAGTAGATTAAAAAAAAGTAAGATAATTCTCTATAAAGTACTTTAACAGGGTCAGAAATAAATAATCGGACGCATTTATATAATATATAGTCCGGTAATTTTACCTTTATTTACCCTTTTTAGTTTCTTTCCTTAATTTGTTAATGAGATACTTCTAATTTCAAAGACCCAAAAGTTTATTTGTTACACTAACAATGGTTTCAAACATCTAAACTAAAACTATTTGATAAGAGAAAGAAGCTTTTGGTACATATTACATTATACAAATTTGCGGTTCACGATAACAGAAAAAAGGAACAAACCGGGTTGAACGATAACATTAACCGCGTTAACGACTACATTTTAGTCGTAATTTCCCTTTTCCCATTGGTTAATTCTCGTTTGTTTACATTTTGCCTAACCGAGTTCACGATAACCACCGATTTCACGATCTCGGGTTAACCCGGGTGTTTAAAGGCAAGCGAAATATATAAGAACTATAATAGATTTATTCTCTGTTAAAGTATATTGTTCAAAATGTTTGCGAATTATTAATTTAGGATCGTCATGCAGATGCCCTCAAATTTAAAGTTAATGAACACAACTGCACACACAAGACAGGTATCGTGTAAAAACGGTATCGATTGAAACACCCCTTCGAGTAAAATGCACTCGTCCCAATGATGTGTATCCATGCATTGACCAATGACTGACTGGGGAGTTTAACGTCGTGACTATACCTATATATAGGTCTGCAGCGACGTTATTGACCAATCAAAAGAGAGAAATATTTATACGAACCAATCAAGTAATAGATGAATTCATAATGTATATTCTATCGCCTTTAACTAAAAAGTTCGTCATGAAAGATGCAAAGGAATAAATTAAACTTGTGCCGGTCATATAAACTGCCAATTAAAATTGAGATTTATAGAAGTGTATATCATGTTAACAAATATTGAAAAGTAATATAGAAAATAAAGCATTTTATTCCAGTCTGGATGCAGGAAAATCACTCCGTCTAGACAGAAAAAAAAAACGCGAAAATCATCACTACTCTATAGACTCCATAAGGCTTCGCTGGCGCTTGCCTAAAAATGACAACAAAGTTCCAGACAATAAATTTTGCTACGCCTGACACGCGTTTCTTCTATTCATTACACTTCGTTACACTTCATTTCATGTATCAATACACCAGTTGAAGTATAATCGCGAATTGTTTACCTTTCACGTAGTTAACACACTTTCTCAACAAATATAACGATGAGTCTTCTTGTCTTCGAAAAAGAGCTAACAATAGTCGTTGTAGAAGCTTTTGTCCACTAAAATGAGTTTGTTTTGTTAACAGTGTGTTCCCGTTTTGACTTGAAATCACGTTATTGATTGTTGTTTGGATGTTATATGATTTAGTTTGTTTGTTGTGTGAAATTCACATTACCTTTTCACGTGAAATTCGTGTAGATCATGATTTCACGTGGATTTCACGTTAATAAAATTTTTCTGTGTAGTTGATAAAAACGCAGCTTGAAGGCACAGATAGAGGAAAATGGCTACTCAAAGTGTGAACAGCCTCTGCCTAAAACAAAACGCCTATACATTCAAATGGGCATTAATTGTGTACCTTTGCTTGCTGATCTGTTTCTTCATTCATATGAAGCAGACTTCTTACAATCACTTCTATACAAATAAGATCGTAGACTAGCTCCCTTTCAGCCCTACTTTTCGTTATATTGATGATGTCTTTTCACTGAAAAATTCTCGATTTGGGAACTTTATCCATCTCATATATCCCCAATAACACGAGATAAAGGACACAAAGGATTCTGTGAAGTCTGCTTCATCATTAGATCTACATTTCGAAATAAACACTCAAGGAAGACTTAAAAAAAAATATGACAAACATGATGACTTCAACTTTCCAACCGTCGACTCTCCTTTCCCTACGCTACTATTTATGGAGTTTACGTATCGCAACTGATTTGTTATTCCAGAGCTTGTGGGACTTAATCGTTTACCTTGGTTGAGTGTTGCATCTACCACACAAATTGTAAACGCAGGATTACGTTGCTTCTCGGTTGTTTTGATGATCAAAGGAAGACATCGTGCATAGGGTTTCTATCTCTTAGATAAGTGCAGATGTTGATTTGTCGTCGGGCTTTGTTTTGTCCTCCTTAACCGGATTTGACATGCTGAATTGACCATTTGCAGCGCGACAAGTGTGCTTTAGCAAGCAGAGCTGCTTACTATTACGGAGCACCATAGTTCACTCTCGTTATAACTTGAGTTTGTTAATTGCTATTCAATTGTTTTTGTATTTCTTGTTTTTTTTCTGTTGAATTTACTGGTTTTGTGTTTGCCCTTTCGGATGCGCTCCATGACTACCTGTGCTTCTTTAGTTCAAATAATCCCTTTATTCATTCTTCTTTATTCAGTCTTCAAACGATCCTATCTTCTAAAATAGGCGGATATGTTTCTTTTTAATGTTTCGTACTTTGGTTTGGTCATAAGCTTTTTTCATCTGAGGGTATTTGTATATTTAGACTTTGTAGATTCTCCTCTGGGGATTCTTGCTTTTTGACTCCTTAGACTTCCTCTATATTTAATTTTTATACCCCCACTTCAAAAGTGGGGGGTATATAGTGATAGGGGTGTCCGTCCGTCCTTCCGTCCGTCCTTCCGTTACACTTCAGGGTACCCATCTCTTATCCGCAACTCCTCCTAAACCCCTTAATGGATTTTCATGAAACTTACACACAATCTTTGTGACATAATGTAGATGTGCACCTACTATTTTAAAATTTGATCAGAATGACTTTTGGGGTTTTCCATAGCAAAACATGGACTTAGCCATTCGACTACATGGGGGTACCAATCTCTTATCCGCAACTCCTCCTAAACCCCTTGATGGATTTTCATGAAACTTACACACAATCTTAGTGACATACTGTAGGTGATGTGCACCTACTATTTTAAAATTTGATCAGAACGATTTTTGGGGTTTCCCATAGCAAAACATGGACTTAGCCATTCGACTACATGGGGGTACCCATCTTTTATCCGCAACTCTTCCTAAACCCATTGATGGATTTTCATGAAACGTACACACAATCTTTATGACATAATGTAGATGTGCACCGACTATTTTAAAATTTTATCAGAATGATTTTTGGGGTTTCCCATTAGCAAACATGGACTTAGCCATTCGGCTACATGGGGGTGCCCATCTCTTATCCACAACTCCTCCTAAACCCTTTGATGGATTTCCATGAAACTTACACACAATCTGTGTGACATAATGTAGATGCGCACCTAATATTTTAAAATTTGATCAGAATGATTTTATGGGTTTCCCATTGCAAAACATGGACTTAGCCATTCGACTACATGGGGGTACCCTTCTCTTATCCACAACTCCTCCTAAACCCCTTGATGGATTGTCATGAAACTTTTACACAATCTTTGTAACATAATATAGATGTTCACCTACTATTTGAAAGTTTGATCAGATCGATTTTGGGGTTTCTCTTATCTGCAACTCATCCTAAACCCTTTGATGGATTTTCATGAAACTTACACACAATCTTTGTGCCATAATGTAGATGTGCATCTCCTATTTTAAAATTTTATATGATTAATTTTTTTGGGGGGTAGGGGGTATTTATTTGTGAGCTGCGGCTCACAGTTTTTCTTGTTTTATTTTCCATTCTAATATCCCTTTTCCAGAACGCATTCCTTATCTGTTTGCTTTCTTAGTCGTAAATTCGTCAGGTTCAGGTTATTATCACTTCGACGATGTTTAAGGGGGTATTTTCACCATACGCCAAATTTTACTCTTGAATATTTGTAAAAAGACAACAGCAAGATATAAAAAAAGTTTTTAATGTTTTTAGCATCAAAACAAGGCCAGTCTTTCAGTATAAAATTCTTTAGGTAGTTGAAGTTTGATTTTGACTGGTCATATGATCACCTGTAAGTCCCTCCTGAACACGACTACTCCCATCTAATCTGTAGAATTCATCACTTCTTGGCCAATTCCCTGTTAACCATTGACACACGACCATAATTCACAACTTTAACACGTGAGCTTTCTAATGATATACGACAACACTATATTAAACTTGTTTGTCACTTTGAGGTAAAGTCCTGACTGAACACTGACTATAATCATCTAATTTACCTCAAAACCTGCAACTAGAACCCCAAATCTAATTACCGATACTCAAAATCTCCATTTTGGGTTTAAATTTACGTATTGGTTAATTTATGGTTAAGCCCGGAATGACCATTGACCAATACGAAGTATATCATCGGAAGACCCAAAGAAAACGCAACAAACCAGTTGAAAAAAACGTTTTATGTGATACAGGTAACAAAGGTGACCCATTCAATCTATTAAAATAGACAATACTAATCGTTCAGCGTGACTACACGTGACTTTACTGCAGGTGATGTGAAATTGTGGAGAGTACATGTAACAGGTGTATTTTGCATAGTGTTCTTAAACGACTTTTATTACTATAAATTATTGTGTTTGATCAAGAATTTAGTTTGTCAACGAACCGATGATTACTTTGTTGATAAAGGGAAAACAAACAAATAAACAAAACCAACAACAGCATTGCAAATAAAGGTATAACAAAACTACCGAACTTGAATGATCAATCTCATAGTCCAGAGAAAACGACTTGTTATAAAATCTCCGCTTTCTTCAGCTACATGTACTTTAATAGAAAAAAAATATTTTGAATACTACAAAAGTTGAATAATTACTCTTATATTACAGTGTGGATTGTTGCTGGAAGTGTGACTGGTCTAATTGCATTTGTCACAGCAACAGTAGGCTGCATTTGCTTCAGGTAATATTTTTCAGTACTAGAAAACAAACGCGATAGAAAAGTATCGAGCATGCAATTTGAACAAAACGAGGAATACATTTACATATAAAAAATCATAAAAGAGCATTTGCTGCAGGTATTTTTTTCAGTACTAGCAAACAAACGCGAGAGAAAAGTATCAGAGGCAACTTGAACACAACGACGAATTTATTTACATATAAGAAAATATATTAAAGACAGGTCTAACAGAACTTTCGAGCAGCTGACTATCAAAAACTAATTTAACGAGGCTGAAAAAAAAACTGATGAAGCAAAAGGATATAACACTGGACAATTTTTCAAACGAAGAATTTTCAACTGCTCAACTGCTCAACTTTTGCAAAATATTCGTCAATAGGTAAGTTAAGCACACCACGTGGTTCCCACTGGATCAAATGACTAAGATAGAGCCTCGTAAGTGGAGAGTTGCTACTTACTAGAAAACGTTTTAGTTTTTTTTTAAATTTCACAAACATTTCCTGTTGCTATCCATTGACAGTGAATTTTAAAAAAAGAATTATCACTGGATCTGACCTGCTAAGGTTAACGCTGTAAATATGACGACAGCCCAAACAAATACTTTAGGCAAACTGCCTGATTTTCAACAAAGAAAAACATGGGACACATCGTAAATATTTTGTACTTCCTTCAGATTTCCACCATAGCCAGTAATACCCCGCTATTATGCAGTTTTTTTTTACCAGTCACAAAACGGGTAAGACAAATAAAGCATTCCTGTGTTTGGTCTATATATTTGAAAACAGCATTCGCCATTCTTTAATGAATTTTTGGACCTTGACTTGATTTATACAGCTACTTACCATAAACATTTCACCAATTTTATTATACCCCCACTCGTAAGAGAGGGGGCTATATTGCAATCACCTTGTCCGTCCGTCCGTCTGTCCGTCCGGTTCAATTTCTCTGCTTCTACTTGATGGATTGGTTTTAAATTTGGTACACAGCTTCAACTTATTGAGTTATACCATGCCTCATCTTTCCAGGTAAGTCCATCATCTACTTCTTGTTTTCTGAGCCGAATTAGACTTTTTTGGGGTAAAAAAATTGAAATGTGAAATTTTTCGTAACAGTTTTCTCTGCTTCTACTTGATGAATTGGTTTCAAATTTGGTACACAGCTTCAACATGATGAGTTATACCGTGCCTCCCCTTTCCAGATCAGTCCATCATCAACTTCCTGTTTTCCGAGCCGACTTAGACTTTTTAGGGTAAAACATTTAAAATGTGAAATTTTTCGTAACAGTTTTCTTGGCTTCTACTGGATGGATTGGTTTAAAATTTGGTACACAGCTTCAGCATGATTAGTTATGCCGTGCCTCCCCTTTCCAGGTTATTCCATCATCTTCTTCCTGTTTTCCAAGCTGACTTAGACTTTTTATGGGTCAAAAATTTACAATTTTTCGTAACAAATTTCTCGGCTTCTACAGAAGGGATTGATTTCAAATTTGGTATACAGCTTTAGCATGATGAGTTGTACCGTGCCTCCCCTTTCCAGGTCAATCGGTCATCTTCTTCCTTTTTTCTGAATGGTCGAGTGGGGGTATGCTTAGCACGACTTAGTGCAACCCCTTGTTTTTCATATATTCATTTATTTTCTTTGATATCTTCAGACAATGGATCTACAAAAGACGAGGAAACAGACAGCAGACTAATAACAGACACGATTCTCATAACGATTCTAGAAACTATCTTACTGTTGTGCCTAACATTGGATAAAAAGACAGACACAACTTAGATAAGATAAGGGAGCGACAATTAGATTTTGATCTCGATGGGGCTATGGAGATCATCCTGCTTTTTTTTTTGAAATCGGAAAAATCGGAGCCTTGATTATTTTATCTTTAAATTAACCAAATGTTTGTGTGTCTTTTTTTGTTCTTATTTTTACTGTATGTTACTACTGAGGGCAACAAAGATTGATGATGCACGCCACAAATATGACAATATTGATGACATGATTTTGTATTAACATATGATGACATAATATAACATTGAAAATAACACTATTACTTAATTTGTATTTAAACCAAATTTATTACGTAACTTAAAAATTAATAAACATTTATAATATTGATAATATAAACCCGTAAACAAAATTTGGCTAATACTATAAACTGAAATGAAAATAAATGTTGGAAGACCACATTATTGATTAACATAAAATTTAAAGTTATTTCTTTTTAGCCGTTTTGTACAAAACTTAAACATAATAACAAAGTCTGAGAAATGAAATAAAAACACATTTCGTTTATCGAAATCACTATCAAAAGGTGGTCAAAAGCGGTGTAGATGGAAACTAATTTGAAAAAAACAACAGGAAATGCGACTTAATAATTGTAAAACAAAACTGCAACCAGCAAAAGAACGTGCTTAATCTAAATGATAAGGTAATATTGATAATAAATAACATTGGATTGCAAAATATGTAACATAGTTAATTTGAACAAAAACTCTTACGTAACATAAAGGGTCCTATGATACACATAAGCCATTTATTTTATAGTTAAGACCTCATGTCTTGATTTTTTGGCTATTTTCTAGTTGCCAGGTTCTTACCGTTTTTTCATAAAATTGTATGAACTAGTTAAGACTTTTCTTTGATGGACTTAATGTATATTTTGTCTGTGCCTTGGAATTTCATTTTTTTAGATTTTTTTAAATGCTTAAGGACTTTATTGTCATCAACAGTTGGGTTGGTAATTACAAGATTGCTACGCGTAGCCATGTGTCCCCCGCCGCCGCATAAAAGTTGTGTGGTATGTAAATTCAAGAGATATATTTTCTGAGAAACGATTGAAATTGATTGTCAAAATATGGGATGATCACCTACTAACAGTACCCTATCAGTGTGTAAAGTTCCAGCAACATCCGTTCAATAATGTCCGAGGAGTTGCACCCACAAAAATGTTTGACATGACAAAGTCCCATTTTTTGGACCGAAAATCACAAATTCGTAAATAACTATTTTTTTTGGGTATTATTAGAGAGTACCTTTTGCTCTATCAGCCTACAAAATTTCAGAACCCTGTGCACCTAGGTAACCCAGATATTGGATGTCCTATATTTTGACCAATATAAATAGGGATTCGATGGATACGAATGTATAACATACAACATTTTTTAATGCTATAGTTAAAATATGTGAAAATCTACATTTCGCCACAAGAAACTGTCTAAATTAGTGATTTGAAGTTAAATAAACAGTTTGTTTACAATCACAAAGGTCGGAAAGTGTGAGATCAATATGGCCGCCTCCATGGACAAAAAAGATCAACTATCGGATATGTCCCAGTCCCTCTCTCAGCCCAACCCAACTACTCCGTCAATACTAGGAATTACAGGTGACAATAAGAGACATAACCCTACTAGTCCTGATTTATTTCCAAGCTCTCAAACACTAACTCTGAGACCACTAAAACGTCGCAATTCATATGGTGACCTAAGAGATGTTAACGCTGTTGCTTCCAAGAAAGCTACAACAACAAGAAAGAACTTATCTGACAAAATCCTTGAAGCATTGTCAAGCCCTGAGATACTAAATGCAATAATCCCAGTTCTTGCTGACAAAATTCCAGAGTCTCTATCTTCGAACATTGAAGTAGAGGTACAAAGGAGGGTATCAGAACAACTCCAACCATTAAAAGATCAAGTAGAAGCCCAAGCTCAAACTAAAAGATGACCCGTCAATTTATTGACATAAACAGTCTACAAACAGCCACTCAAGGGCAAATACAAAAAGCTAATCAACAGGCTAAGGATCTTGAATACCTCAACAACAAAATTGCTGAGTTAGAGTTCCGTCTAGAAAATCAGGAACAATATTCTAGGAGAACCAGTCTCCGATTTCATAATATTAGTGTTCCAATTGACGAGAGGGGTAGAATCTAACATCCAGTGGACACAGATCAACTAGTTTTGAACATTATAAATAACAAACTTCAGCTAAAAAACATTACTATAAACGATATTGGAAGATCGCACGTCATTGGAAAGATCCACAACGGCAAGTCGCAGGTTATAGTTCGATTCTTGTCATATCGCGCTAGAAATATGGTTTACATTTCCAAAAAACAACTCAAATGTGACAGAGATGGCCATTACATTACAGAAAATCTGACCAAGCACAGAACTATGCTGGTACAAAAGCTCTCCAAAATGAAATATGACAATGAAAAAGACTCCTGTTGGACTTTTGATGGCCGCATCTTTGCTCTGAGAACATCATCAAGCCGAAAAATGGTAATAAAAGACCTTTATGACATCAACGACCTTCGCAACTCAGTGGATCAAAGATCAGACCAAAGACCATCCTCCATCACCAATGATGCCGATCTCAATGAACTTGTTGGTTAACCTTTTCATGTCTTATCTGTTGAATTTGTATACTTCATTTATTCATTCACTGTAATATTACTATTAAATGTTTAAAAGTTTTCATAAACTGTTGTTAAAAATATCAATTGTCAATCAAATATTTATTTTTTATAGTTTATTTTTTTTACAAAAATATTTTTCCAAACACATTAAAGTTCATTTTACCTTTATTTGAGCAATTAAAGATTGAAACAAAACACCTATATCAATTTACCAATTATTATTTTCTGGAAAAAAAACAATATATCAAAACTGCTGAAATTTCATTTATACCTTCAGTTTGTATATTTTTTTTATTCATTTACTTTCATTAGCTTTCGAATGACTATCAAAAGTATAAAGATACTCATTTTTAATACTGAATACTGTAATACTATTAAATTTGTAGAATCTGTCCTTATATAACCCACTATTTGTATTGTAAGATTGTTCATTGAAGCGTGAAACTATATTGGTGATTCCATTGATGTTTAAATACCTTTTTACACCTGAGTGTTTACTCTATTTGAATGCTTGAAGTGAGTAAAAATACACGTCATGCACATAATTGATTCCATTCAAAAAACGGATAAATAAACTAGTCTATATTTTTTACTGTTTCACTACCGCATTAATTTAAATTTTCAAGGAAATAGTAACTTCTGTGTTGAATTTGTTTATGTTTTTCCGTCAGAACTTCATGTACTTTATTTCCTTTGTGCTTACTGTCTCCATCAACCCCTGTTTGATTGACTTGTGGTCCCCCCTAAACTCAAGGCTCTCTATCTTTTCACTATGTGAAAATGGATAGTGATCTACAAAGATACAGGGCGGCCATAGGTCAATTTAACTGTAAAAAAACTAAACAAAAAGGATTCCTTAAGAGAAAGAATGATTCATTTTCCGAAATCTTAAATGTTAATATAAAATGTTGCTTACAAGTTTTGGCACTTACCGTTCTTCAATCAACTGTTCCTCAAATTGACATTGTTTTTCTGCTGTTTGTGCTTCACTTCATCCTTCTCATTGGAAATGTAGAACAAAATCCAGGTCCGATACTACCAGAGCGGGACAATGAAAGATATATATCCATATGTAATTTTAATATTCGTAGTATTAGAAGAAAACTCGATTTTGTGAACAATGTCTTAGAAGAATTTGATATTTTAGTTTTCACAGAAACGCACTTATCTCAAAATATTCCAAACGAAGACATAGTTTTAGACAACTTTTCAAACAATATTATCCGCAGAGATCGTAACAGTTTTGGTGGCGGCATTCTTATTTATTGCAAAGACGATTTGTACATGAAACGCATCCAAGAACTTGAAAATAACACTGACGAAAAACTGTGGGTCGAAATATACGGCCGAGGTGTAAAAATCATACTTTGTGCGGCCTATAAACCTCCATCAACTGATACTGAGATATTCCTTACACGTTTAAACCATGCAATTGGCTTAAGCTATCAATTAGGTGACAATCTCGTGGTCACGGGCGATCTGAATTGTGACCTTCTTGAAACTAACAATAAGCTTCAAGATACAATTAATCTTTTGAATTTACGAAATTATATCCAAGCCGACAAGAGTCACCGATAGATCGAGTACACTTCTTGACCCAATTATAATTAGTGAAACTCTTTCGTATAGTTTCACAGATGTAATTGATATACCACCTGACGTGTCCGATCATAAAGCATCTATTACTTTTATTGATTGTCCGAATAAGGTCAAGGGTACTTTTAAACGTGACGTATGGTTATATGATAAGATAGACAAACAGAAGTTTGAAACCTTACTTGAAAATACTGATTGGAATGAGTTATTGCCTGCAGATATGGATGTTGATGAAATGTGCAGATTATTTACCGAAACATTTTTAAATATTGCAAAAGAAAGTATACCGACCAAGACTGTTACTGTTCGAAAGCGCGATAAACCCTGGTTTACTAATGAATTGAGACGTGAAACTCGAAAGAGGGACCGACTAAGAAAAATTGCTCTACAATACAAAAATGATAGGGATGTGGCGAGGTACAGACAGCAGAGAAATAGGGTAAATAATCTTATAAAGGTAGCAAAAGAAAAATTCGAAGAAAACCTAGATAATATAATACTCGAAAGCGCTTCTAAGCCTAAAACTTTAGGAAAATTATGAAGATGTTATTAAAATCAAACAAAGGAATATCTGACATGCCTCCTCTAAAAGATAACTCTATAGACCCTAATTCTGATAATTATGTTTATGACGAAGAAGAAAAATGCGAGTTATTAAACAAATATTTTTCATCCATCTCTTAAGTTGAGGATGTGAATCAACTACCCCCAGACTTTCCAGAAAGAACAGACAGCTATATTGATAGTATTCAAGTACAGCAAAGTGAGATAATAGATATTATAAAAATTTTAAAACCAAATAAGGCATCTGGTCCAGATATTATCAGTCATAAAATGTTAAAAATAAGTCCATCTAAAATAGCTGTTCCATTGAAAATATTATTTAATATATCACTACAACAATGTCAGTTCCCAAATGATTGGAAAGTTGCCAATGTTGTGCCTATTTTTAAAAAGGGGGATAGTTCTTTGCCGTCTAACTACCGACCAATATCATTAATAATAAATAAGTTGTGTTGGAAAGGTATAAGAAAGAGTTGTTTATAAACATGTCTACAACCATCTAGTCGCAAATAATCTTATTTATGAATATCAGTCTGGGTTTTTACCTAAGTACTCAACTGTTCACCAATTACTTGAAATGTACAACTGTATTTTGAATTCCTTGGAGAAGAAAGAAAGCAACTGTTTTGTGTTTTGTGACTTCTCCAAGGCATTTGATAAAGTATGGCATAATGGTCTTTTGAAGAAAATCCAGGCATATGGTATTAAAAACGATCTTTATCATTGGTTTGAAAGTTACCTCATTTTTTGGGAACAGAGAGTTATATAACATTCGTCAAAGTCTTCTTTGTGCAATACGACTGCAGGTGTACCGCAAGGATCTGTTCTGGGACCTTTATTATTTATCATCTATATAAATGATATTGCTCTTAGACTTACTTCTTTGTGTAGATTATTTGCTGATGACACATCTTTTAACTTTTCTCATCATGATCAAGAACAAATAAAAACTGTTATTGATCATGATTTGAGAGAGTTGGACGATTGGTCAAGAAAATGGCTTATGTCCTTTAACCCTGACAAAACTGATATTGTTATTTTTTCCAATTTGGAAAACAATGACATCTCTTTTACACTTAATGGCGTGTCGATTCCTATATCTAGTTGTCAGAAACACCTAGGACTAACTTTTAGTAGTGATGCTAAGTGGAACACCCATGTTCAAAATATCATTTATAGTGTAACTAAACATCTCAACGTACTAAGAAGATTGAAATATCAGCTTAGTCGTGATAATTTAGAAAAAACTATATCTTGTATTTATTAGACCGTTGTTTGAATATGCATCCGAAGTCTGGGACAACTGTGGCGTCGGTAATGTCTCCAAACTCGAACAACTACATATAGAAGCTGCTCGAATTGTAACTGGACTGCCTTTGTTTACCAAACTAGAGACATTGTATCATGAAATAGGTTGGGAAACATTGGCTGATAGAAGACTGAAACGACGTCTTAATTTATTTTATAAAATACAAAACCATGACACCCCTAACTATTTGAATAATCTCATTCCTCCGAAAGTTCAGTCTAAGTGCTTATCCTCTACGTAATGGTGAAGATATAGTACTCCCTTTTTGTAGACTATCAGTAACAAACAGCTCTTTCATTCCAAATACTATTAGACATTGGAACAACCTTGAAATTCCTATTCGAAAATCACCTACGATAGGAGCTTTCAAGAAGGCTCTAACGGCGTCGGGATTGACTAACGGTGTTGTGCCAAGACATTATTCTTATGGCCCACGGAAGTTTAATATTATCCTCACTCAATTAAGATGTTCCGCTTCGTTTCTAAACAACGACTTGCATAAAGCAAATCTTGTACCAAATCCATCTTGTAGATGTGGATTTCCAATAGAAGATGCGAATCATTATTTTTTAGTGTGCCCTCTATACCGTCATCATAGAGCTCAACTTTTGAATAAATTAAACCGGCTTCAAAATCCTACAGGTGTTGCAATACTTACACATGGAGATTTGAATCTTTCTTACGACGAAAATATTCTCATATTCAAAGAAGTTTTCGACTTCATTAAGAGATCAGAACGATTCAATATAGCTTAATTGTTATCTTTGGTAGACCAACATCAACACAAGTCAGCACTTTCCTCTTCCTTCCCCCTTCTAAACTTGTAAGTTAACCCTAAAATATTATTAAATGTACGTTCTTGTACCTTATGTTTTGCTGTAATGTATATTTCTGTATTGCGGAGAGGACGTCCTAAGTATGTATTTACTTGTGTCCAATCCATTTTGTATAATTTACAAATAAAAAATGTTTAAACTTTAAACTAAGTACCTTTTGCTCTATCAGCCTACAAAATTTCAGAACCCTGTGCACCTAGGTAACCCAGATATTGGATGGCCTATATTTTGACCTTTCTTCCCTGTTTCCATGGAAACAGTGGCCATTTTGAAAAATTCAAATATGGGATGATCACCTACTAATAGTACCCTATCAGTGTGTAAAGTTTCAGCAACATCCATTCAGAAATATCCAAGGAGTTGCACCCACAAAAACGTTTGACAAAGTCCCAGTTTTCGGACTGAAAAATCACAAATTCGTAAATAACTCGAAAACCGTAAATATCGCTTCAAAATTTTGTTTCGTATTATTAGAGAGTACCTTTTGCTCTATCAGCCTATAAAATTTCAGAACCCTGTGCACCTAGGTAACCGAGTTATTGGATGTCCTATATTTTGACCTTTCTTCCCTGTTTCCATGGAAACGGCGGCCGTTTTGAAAATTTTAAATATGGGATGATCATCTACTAATTGTACCCTATCAGTGTGTAAAGTTTCAGCAACATCCGTTCAGTAGTGTCTGAGGAGTTGCACCCACAAAAAAAACGTGACGGACGGACGGATGGAGACCATTACTAAGTCCCTCCGACGCGTTGCGGCGGGGGACAAAAAGTTGTTTATTAATTTGTATACCTAGGAGACAAAGTGTTGTAGTATGACATTTTCAGGGTTGGATATGAAAACGTTTTGAAAAAATGGTTGAAGAGTTCTGCTTTGGTTGACTGGACTTACTTTATCTATGTTTCTTTGACTTTGGATTTATATTATACATATTCCAAAACATACAAACATATACAAACACATATATACAAAGTGCACAAAATACAAATATTTAAAACAATGCAAAGTAGTCCTTAAAGTAATGAGATTTAAGCTGACATTTAAAAATTTCCAGTGGTTTAGACAGACGAAGACTAACGGGGAGTTCATTCCATAGTTTGGGACCAATTGTACTAAAGCTTCTATCTGAAAAAATTATTATCATTATTGAAATTTTTTATAGACTTTATTCAAAATTGTGTAATTCAAAGTTTTTACGCCTGTATTTTCATTGAATTGCACATGATGGATATCCTCGATGCTGGATTTGCCCCCCTCCTGTTTCACGTTTTGGGTTTGAGATCTTTTCCTTCATTTTGTTGGTTTTCGATCTTCCGATCTTTTGATTCAAAAGCTGCTGATGACATGTTACTTCTTGAAAAAATAATATATTAGCAGAAGCAAATTAACCGTTTTTAGCTTACATGACCCTTCGGGCCAGGTGAGCTATTATCATCGGTGTCCGTTGTCCGTCCCTCTTTAGTCGTCCGATAACTTTTCTTCAAAGATCTTCTCTAAAACTAATAAAGGGATTGATTTCAAACTTTGTACACTTGGTCTTTATGATGTCTTCTGCCAAGTTGTGAAATTTATGCACGCTGACCGACCAACATGGCCGCATTTACTAAAATAGAATAGGAGATCAAACCAAAGTTTTTGGCTTATAGCTCGAAAAGTATAAGATTGAGAAAATCCGGAGCAACCTACCTCCTTCAGCATCAAAAGCTCTACAAACAAAATTGTAGGACAAATCTTTAAAGGAGTTATTTCCCCTTGATCGCCAAAACTGGCAATTTTCGCAGTTGCAATTTCGCGGTTTTAAGCTCCCCAGGCCGATGGCCATGTGAGCTATTGCCAGTATTGCCATCGTTTGGCGTCCGTCGTCTGTCCGTTCAACTTCTCAAAAATATTCTTCTCTGAAACCGCTTGGCAAAATTTTATGAAACTTGTGTAGTATGTCCTCTACAAAACTGTCGTTCGAAATTTTTATTCGACAAAAAAAACATGGCCACCATGGCTAAAAATAGAACATAAGGGTAAATTGCAGTTTTTTTGCAAATTACTCAAAAACTGTAACAAATATCAAAATTCTGGCATAAAGGTTAAAGTGATCAGCTCATCATGATCTACCTGCCCTGAAATTTTATAGAAGATCCGACAATTGTTTTAGGAGTTATTGTCCTTTCATGATTTGTTTGACAATTTTTGCGCTTTTTTAGACCAATATTTTGAAAACTATACGAGATATTTGAAAAATTCTAAATTGCACATGGGTAAACACATAAAGATCTAAACATTATGTAATGGGGTCAAAGTTGTAAGACCTTTCTTGACTTAGAATGTTGAAATTGATCATTTCACAGAGTAGCAGTCTTTTGTAAAAATATATCCAGCTTATAAGTATCATTGAATACAAGGTGAGCGATTCAGGCTCCTGGGAGCCTCTAGTTGGACTTTATCATGAAAGCAGTAAGTGCTAGAGGAATAGTTAACAATTAAATTCATAACATAATTGTTAAGCTCAGTCATTGAGATCTACAAAAATGATTTCAGCGTTAGAATTGTTAGATCAACATCTTTATCTGTTTTTTTTTCTATTAACTTTCACTGATTTTGTTTTTTTTTAAGTTTTGTATCTTAGTGTACTTTATTTTTATATTGTTTTCTATCCTGACCTGTATGTTTACCTACCAGGTATATGTAGACTTTTTTGCACATTAGGTAAACAACTTCAGCATTAGATTTCAAGAGAGTGATTCAGGCTCCTGTGAGCCCCTAGTGTATGCCGCTTTCGTATATTTTGTATTTTGTACTTGATTGCTACTTCCATTTCGAACTTCAAGTGTGCTTTCTCCACTTTTCTGGCTAATAGGGATTCAGCTGTGTCATTTATTCCCACGTTTTGTTGACTTCAACAGTCCTTGTCAATCCCTTGAGTTCATAGTTTTTATACCCTCCTCTTGAAAAGTGGTGGGTATATAGTGATCCGGGTGTCCGTCCGTCCTTCCGACCGTCTTTCCGTTACACTTCAGGGTACCCACCTCTTATCCGCAACTCCTCTTAAAACCCTTGATGGATTTTCGTGAAACTTTCACAAAATCTTTGTGACATAATGTAGATGTGCACCTCCTTTTAAGCTCAAGGTGAGCTATTGCCATCACTTTGCGTCCGTCGTCCGTCGTCCGTTAGCTTTTTTCACACATCTTCTTCTCTGAAACTGCTTGGGCAAATGCAGCCAAACTTGATATGGATGTTCCTTAGGGTATTGTGCAAAAAGTTTGCGTTGGGATTTTTGATACGTCAAAAAACATGGCCGCTGTTACTAAAAATAGAACAGGGGGGTCAAATACAGTTTTTTGCAAATAACTCAAAAACGGTGATAGATATCAAAATTCTGGCGCTCGTAAAAGTGATCAGCATCCCAAGATCTACCTGCCTGAAAATTTTCAAGAAGATCCAACGACTGATGCAGGAGTTATTGCCCTTTTTCTGGATTTTTTCAAAATTTTGCACTTATTTAGCCCTATATCTTAAAAACTATACAAGATATTTTAAAAATTCAAATTGCATATGATTAAGCACATCAAGATCTACATTTTATGTAATTAGGTCAAAGCTATGGAACCATTTTTTTTAGGAGTTATGGCCCTTAAAGCGTCAAAATTTACCATTTTTCATTACTTTTTCCCTGAATTTCAAAGATTAACTTGTCTGACACCATACATCGAACTTCAACCCAACTTGGCACATTTGTTTAATAGCATAAATGCTACAAATGTATCGTTCAGATTTTTGATTCGACAAAAAATATGGCCGCCATGGCTAAAAATAGAACATAGGGTTATATTGCAGTTTTTTGCTAATAACTCAAAAATGGTTACAGATATCAAAATTCTGATTGGAGACAAAAGTGATCAGCATCTCAAGATCTACCTGCTCTGAAAGTTTCAAGAAGATCAAACAATTGATGTAGGAGTAATTGCCCTTTTTCTGGATTTTTTCAAAATTTTTCACTTTATCTTGAAAACTATACAAGATATTTCAAAAATTTAAGAGGCTGTCCATGTAGAAATCAGGCAAAAGCCTACAGACTCTGGCACATGAAAAAATTTATCCAAGCAAATTCATTGTTTTAATGTATTGTTGGACTCATATGTAAAACAAAATCACCAGGATTCGTTTGAAAGCAACATGGATGACTTGTGATTCAGCCTTAAAGTTCATGAACAAAGCAACCAAATTTTGCAAATATGCAAGAGTTATCTCCCTTTTTCTACATATTTTAAATGCATTCTATATAAATTATATCTAAGTTATCACTTCAATTAACCAAAAATCCTTATTTGTTTTGGGGAAGGGGTGTTTTCCTGATGTGAAATCAATGAAAATTTTTGAAAAACAAAATTTGCCATGTGCAAGCTGTTGCCTGGGTTTTGCTTGGACAGCCTCTTAAATTGCATATGATCAAGCACATCAAGATCTACATTTCATGTATTTAGGTCAACATTAAGCAAACAACAATCAATAAATCAATATTTAGGTCAAAGCTGTAAGATCATTTCTATTAGGAGTTATAGTCCTTAAAACAACAAAATTTACCATTTTTCATCACTTTTCCCCTGAATTTCACAGATTAACTTTTCTGACACCGTAAGACCAACTGCATCTTAACTTGGCACACTTGTTTAATAGCTTATATGCAACAACCCTATCGTTCATATTTTTGATTCGTTAAAAAACATGGCTGCCATGGCTAAAAATAGAACATAGGGCGTAAGTTTCATTTTTTTTGCTTATAACTCAAAAATGGTTTCAGATATCAAAATTGTGCAAAAATCGAAAGTGATCAGCATATTAAGTACCTGCCCTGAAATTTAGGAAAAGATCTGACTGCTGATGTGGGAGTTATTGCCCTTTTTTCATTTTTTTTCTAAATTTTGCACTTATTAAGCCCAATAACTTGAAAACTAACCAAGTTATTTCAGAAATTTCAGAAATCGTATATGGTTAAGCACAATCATATCTACAAATATATGTATCTGTGTAGTTCAGGTGAGCGATTCAGGCTCCTGGGAGCCTTTTGTTTAAAATTTTACCTGATTGATTTTTTTTGGGGGTGTATTTATTTGTAAGCTGCCGCTGTTATTTCTAAATTTACACACAGATATGAAAACATGAGTGTAGAGTGTATTAATTGCTTCCCTGATGATTTATTTCCTGTCAATCTTAAAATTAACACATTACACATCGTTTTAGGATGGATTTGCCATGGAAGATATTTTTATACTTGTTATTTATTCAAACAAAGAATTATTTTGTATCTACCTCTCAAGGTAAGAAGACTTGATTTGTTGCGGATTCTTAGTTGTTAATCCATGTCCTTCCCTTGGTTATATAAAACCCTAAGATAACCACCAAATAACTGTTCAAACAAGGAACTGTCGCCCTATTCCATTACACTTTAAATGGGTTGAAAAATTCTATGGAGGAAGGTCATACTCATGATAATTTCTGTAATTCGATTAATAAAATTAAATACGGAAATATGGAAAAAAATATTTTTGATGTTTATCAATTTGATTATCAACTTATGATAACTTATATACATAAATCACTTGATTGCTAATCAATTTTTATCTGGTCGGTTTTAGTTTATTCATGAAGTTCCCTTAGAAGGGCAATAGGGGTTGTTGAAAATTACTCGCCCTATGTGTCTGAAATGTTAGAAAGTAACACAATTGAGGCAAATGACTCGCCTTAATTTCAGTTTTGAAACTTTGATATGGGGTAATTCTCACAGTTTCCTTAACATGATAAAGCTCAAAATGTTAATTTGATGAATTATAATTTTTACGTAAATTTTTGAAGGTCATTTAAGAGCATCAAAACTTTATTGTCTAAAAATGACACGATCGAATTAATTAATTATTGTGAATTCATATATTTTTGTAAGTAAAATCCGTGGTTTACCCAAGATGTACATTTCTTAGGAACTTGAATTTCGTGGTTTGTTCATGTTGCAAGAAGGAATCCATGAAGAATTGAGAATATCGCCACGAAAAGCACGAAAATATGCTGCCCATGGAAAATAATTAATCATTTTGATTAGTGTTCACAGTTTCAACGCTAAAAGGGTTAAGGTTCACCAGAACAGTTTGAAATTTTTGAAGAAAATCTCAGTATATGTACAGCTCAAACTGCATATCATCAGGTCAAATAAAGTGTAGTAGGACCCCTTATTATATCCTCACATGTTGGAGATAGCACTGTTAAGTCTGTACATTTATTTGCATTCAAATTGTATTTTGAACAAGGACAAAAAATCCCTATTGTACCTTTCAACTGACCATGATTTTTGAGGCCACGTGCAAGGGTGTTTGTGATATTTACCTAAAATCAGCTTTGCTCAAAAACGGAAAAAAGCAGAACTTAAAAATAATGGACTTAATCATAAAACACTTAATAAAAATAGATAAGACATCAATATATGTAGGTCCTGCTACGGTTTATTTTTGAATTTTATATTAAAAACGAAAGAATATGGAATATATGCCAGAAAGACACGATCCACATATTGAAATGAATTTGATAAATGTACAACCGCAAAATTTCACTTTGCAGTCTTTGCTGTACACATACTGAAAAATCTATCTCAATTTAAGCCATTTTGAGGTAATCGTATACATAAACCTTAAGCTATGGTTAGCAAAGAAACTTTATAGTATATACATTTAATATAGTGAACACTTTGATTTTTATGGGTTGGGCTACGGTGAAATTTGATAAAAAAGAGAGGACGGTGCTTTGAAATAAAATAAAAAGACAGGATTCAAGTTTTGGCTGAAAAATTTATGATGGATTAAAAAATAAAATATTGGGCGCGCTATAATATCGCACAAAAAAATCTGATTTTTTCCCTAAAATAGAAAGGCAGGATGCAAAAAAAAAACAAAAAAAAACAACAACAACAAATGGTAGCTCCCTTATTTGGTAGGACGGGGTTCAAACAGTTCAGTGTTATAATAGCTCAATCCATAATGTTGCTGTTTAGATTCTTCATTTTATTTAAAAGACTTTAAAAACATGTGCTGGTAAATAAATGTAATAAATAAATTAAAACAATTTTCCCACAATTGTTGTAAAAGGAAATATTACATTTTATTTCCCTTTGTCCTCTGAGTCAATGCTGTTATGATAAAATTAGTTCGAAAGAAAAGATCTGAAAAAAGTTGAAAAGGGAAATTGAAACTACTGGGTCGATAACCGCTGCTGGTGGAACAGAGGTCCCCGAGGGTAATCACAAGCCTGGTCGTCAGACTTGTCTGACACAATTTTATCAATAAATTTCTAATATTTTTTGTCATTGAAATTTCCGAATGTTGAATTCAAAATTGTTGAATTAAAACACCAGGTTTCTTTCCTTGTAATGCACATGGTTGATATTCTCGGTGCTGGAATTGGCTTTCCTGCTCGAACTTAATGGATTTGAGAAGTTTTCACTCAATATTTTTGGTTTTTGTCTTCCAATGTTTTGATTCAAATGATGCTGATGAGAGGGTACTCCTTGAAATATCGATATACAGCGTAACCAAATTAACCGTCTTATACCCGTTTTTGGTATTATATATTGATAAATTACTAAGATTTCTTTGACATATCCACGTGTAACATGTCAATGTGGATATTATTTTATCATTGGCATAGCACAAGGTTTAACTTCTGGTTCAAGTAACTTTACCATGACGGAAGTATGATATGATCCTGAAACTTTTTACACATAAACTATAAAGTTTAACAACAGGGTATGGACAAACAAAAAATCATTATTAAATTGTACCTGCCTCATCAACTTCATGGTTGATTGATCTTAGAAAAAGGGGATTACCTACGAGTTATTTTACCCTAAATGAAGTGTGACACCATTATGAAACTTTTTTCTCATACACACCAGGGTATGGATAAACAACAATTATCATTAAATTGTATCTGCCTCATCAACTTCATGGTTGACGGATCACAGAAAAAGCGGAGTGTTATACTTAGGTTGATCTCAGGTCAAGGAATCTAATTCCTTGCTCAGGTTTAAGTTATTTTTCCATGAAAGAAGTATGATTACATCTTAAAACTTTATACTCATATACCTCAGGGTATGAGCATACAAAAAACCATCATCAAACTATACTCTTTGAATCAACCGTTTGGTTTAATAACTGCGGAAAAAGTAAATGTTGCAAGGTGGGCGTTATTTCTTTCGGACATATTATTTGTAAAACATGAAATCAGTAAGGAAATTAGTTTAAAAAGAAAGGTAATTATCAGTACAGAAAAACGTTTGGTTTGAAAACACTATCCAAATCTGGGGTCGATGTTTACTTCCAGTAAAATACAAAATACCAAAGTGGTATACAATCACGGTTAATGTGGTTCTGCTGTATTTGCATATTTCAAGGAGTAACATCTCATCAGCAGCATTTAAATCAATATCTTGGAAACCAAAAGTATAGAAGGAAAAGTACTCAAATCAAAAACGTTCAAACAGAGACGCTTAATCCAGCACAGAGGATATAAACCTTGTCGGCATACAAGGAAATAAAACCTTGTGATTTATACAATTTTGAATTTCGACAAACGGAATTTTTCATAAAAAATAGATATTGGTTAATTCGTGTAAGGCAAGTCTGACTACCAGGTTTGTGATTAACCTCTCATCAGCAGCAATTCGATCAAATCAATGAAAAGTCGAAAACCAATGGTATAGAAGGAAAAGTACTCAAAGCCAAAACGTTCCAACAGGGAAGCCGAATCAAGGTCCAAGGATATCGACCATGTACAATACAAGGAAAGAAACCTAGTGGTTTTTTTAGTCCCTTGCGGGGCCCGGGTGGCGAATAGGCCCGCAGCAGAGCCTAGCTTGTCGTAAGAGGCGATCAAGGGTCTTGGGATTCTGACGTCGGGTCAGTGCTCAGCCCACAGAGCGACCACTTGTGTACCCTAGGTGGCTGAATAGGGTGGCCCTCGTCCGCGGGGGTTGTCAGGTCTATAATACGGAAACCCTGACCGCCGACCATAATGGGCCAACGTGTGTAGAGAGTGCCACGCTTCATGCACGTAAAAGACCCCTTTGTGGACCGCCAAGTAGGGCACCACCAAGAAGTGCACAACATAGGCTAATTTTTTCGCCCCTACCCACCTCTCCCCTTTTCCTGTGGTTCTTCAAAATTTACTGGTCCTTTGTGTCCCATCCCATCCCCATATTTCATTTATCACCATCATTTCATGTTCATTATGTTCATCGCCTGTAAATAACCTATATAGCGTTGCACGGGCGTAAAACACCAACTCACTCACTTTCTATAATTTTGATATTCGACAATCGGAAATTTAAATTGTAATAAAGATATTAGCATACATCAGGATATGAGCATACAAAAGCTTTCCTGCATGGAATCAATGCTTTATGGTTTGATTATTGCGGGGAAAACATGTTGTGAGATGAGGCATTATTAGTAGAGGAGCAGAGGATCGATTTTTGTCGATTTGCCTTAATAGTATGACACACGGCTGTATTATATATCATTGGAAAGAGAAAATCATTGCCTATAAGAATATCGAGGTCGTCGCATTCTCACGTGGTCACGTTTTGAGAAAAATGACGTCAAAGATTAATCTTGAATTTCACTCCAAAATGGGGAAGAGATCAAAATGTGGTGTTAAAATTTTTGCTTGCCAAGAATAAGACTTATAAGACGGGTTTTAATGTTAAGTAATAATACAGTTTTACAATAACAGTAAAAATTTATAAATTATTTACAAAAACTATGCCAAACTGAGCTTTCAAAAAGTAAAAAGTGAAAAACTGCATTTTTGTCTCCTCCATTACGTACAACATGATCCTGGCGTTACAATTTATTATTTTCAAATTATTTTCATTTCATTTTGGTGTACCTAGGTTGAAATTATTTTTTAATATCTAACCTTACAATATATACCAACTGCGCACCGCCGAGAATCAATTGGAAACTCTGTTAATTTTCGCCTCGAACGACCTTCTTCTTGAACTTTGTTACATGGTTTTATTTTCAAAAATAAATATATTTTAGTTCAAAATAACTTTTGAAATATAAAATAAATGAAAATATAAAATCCTTATGCAAGAAATTAAAAGAACTACTGCTTACAAGCATAAAGTAGGTGGTCAACCTGGAAGTAAAAGACATGGCCTTACATGTATGTAGAATAAAATAAAAGCTGTTGATTTGAGGTCTGTCAGATCAAATGTTCGCTTTCTTTTCATTTTTTTATACCCGTCAAGGTACCGAGGAACATGATAAATTGTTGCGTCCGTTTGATGGACTGAAAGAGGCACGGACATTTCTTCAACTTCAGTCACACTTTTTGTATCAAGTACACTTCTCCCAAAATGAAGTTTCTTTACTGTCGATCTTATGTCTGTCAAATGTTTCTTTTCATTTTAAACCCACCGAAGTATATTATGTTTGTTCCGTTTGTCCGTCTGTCTGTGCCTCATTTCTTCCGTCCATCACACTTTTGTATGGATCTATGCTAAGAATTTATCAATTCATGGTGTGTTTACCTATTAGCCAATCCCATTTTCATGTTTCTTTCATTTGCGAGTACTTTACACACACTCCTTTCAGGCTAGCTGTTAGTATGATTGCCAAAAATCCGACCCCCGTTCTTCAGAAATTAAGAAATTAACTGAAAATTTGATGGAAGCCACAATTCGCCAAATTAGTGAATATTTATCTCTCTGATAAGCATGGATGTTTTTCTTTAATACTCCTTTACTGGATTTGAAACGCTGAATTGACATGCGAAGGGACTGTTTACACTTTCGTAGCACATGAGTTTATTCTCGTTATAACGTGAGTTCGCGTTGTTGATTGTTATTCAGTTTTCTGAGGGGTCTTAATAGAGTCTGTTGTTTCGTGCTGTTCTCGTTTGAATTTATTGCTTTTGTCTTTGCCTTTTAGTCTTTCGACATTCAAATGCTCCACTGGAAACTCTCTGTGTCTAGCTTAAAGAACATATATTTCCGTCCTTAGTAAGTTACCACCCTCCCTCTTTTGATGAACAACATGTGCATCCCTTGCATCATTTGCATTCCATGTCATTAAATCTTGACAATAATTTTTCGTTTAGTGACATCGAATTTAGCATTTCCATATTTTCGATCTATTGGGCCTGACTGAACTTGGACATTTTGGAGTAATTGTGTATATCATTTATATCTCTTTTATTTCGCTCTTTTTTTTTAGTTGCCAGGCATTTTCTTTTAGAATATTTAATTTCATTATGTAGCCTGCACAGTGTTGCAGCCTCCTGATATTGGGTATGTAGCTTTATAACATGGACCAATAAGGAATTAAGCTATATACAGTGTACAATAAATCATGTGGAGAAATCTTTGCTACTTTCACATCAAAGGCCCCATTATTTTAATTTAACAGGTGTTTAGCAAAATATCTAAATGATTTGATTTACAAGTCTACGTTCTTGTGTTGGTCATTAATAAATATACGGTTCATAATCGGCAGACCGGCATTTAGATCGAGTTTTTCTCGGTATGGATATATGTGCAAAATTTTCCTCGCAGTTTTCCGAGTCAGCTACTACACGCCACATTCCCTTGATATTTGGCATGTAGTTTAATCCCCGTGTCCAATAAGGTATATTTAGCCATTTTATGCCCGAAACATTGCAACTATCTGTTTAATGAAAACTTTATATTTTAGATACAATTACTTTCATATTCATGAAAAAATTCTGTCACAGTTTTCTCGGCCTGAGTACATATGCTACAGCTCCTCGATATTTGGCATATAGATTCATCCCATGGTCCCATTAACAAGTAAATTGATTTATGCCCAAACGTTGCTACTTTGCGTTTGTCGAATGCTTTAGATTTTATACATAATTAACATTATATACAAAATTACCATCACAGTTTTCCAAGCAACTACATGTGCATGCCACAGCCTCTTGATATTTTGGCTTCCTCTTATAAAACTATATGGCATAAAGTCAATTTAAACCACGACTACTTGTTTACTTACTTCTTAAGACGTAGCCAACATATTCGTTTGTCTTCCATTGAAGACGCCATTCTAGATGTATATAAGTTTTTTTTTTTTTTTTTTTTTACTTTTAAAAATTAACAACTTTATTAGGCAAACGATCGAACTCCGACGACAACAAGAAATATTAATCAGACAATAAACAACTAAACTATATTTCAAACGACGTAACGTTGAAATCGAGGAGACAAAAATTATTATTATTTTTTATGCTGGAAAGGCAATGGGAGTAACTTTCACGAAATAAGTCGCACAGTACCTACAACCTTCGTAATTGATTGTAAAAACAATTCAATCGTTGTACACAAAGTTCACAAACAACCGAAGAGAATTACGAGTGAAAGCGCTTACAGGCTCAAAATGGGTAGTTCAGAACTAGTTATAATGCGTGTACAAAGAGACGCCCCCCAAAAAAAAAAAAAAACCCACCCCTAAAACAGTCTTATGTTACCGAAATTCGGCAAACATGTACCGCAGAAAGTATAATGATACTATGTATACCTTTGATATATGTAGACATGAGAGTTCAAGCATGGTGAATAGAATCATATACTAATGCCAAAAAAAAAACTTCTTCAAAAAACAAGCACACGGTACCAAAATTCGAATTTGTTCAATTGAGTATTTATTAATATAAGCATAATGTATAAAATTCACGAACATCCATTTAGAATTGCAAGTGTGAAATCGCTTTTAAAAGAAAAGTGTGACGAACGCTCGGACAGACACCTGGCATTTCAATGTCTCCTCTCAGCGAAGAAATTTTATTATTCTATACGGAAAATAGACAGGTCCCACGTATTTGATTTGTAAATTATAATTTACACCCTAAAGAAGTGCAAAAATATCAAAAATAAGAAAGTTTAACACAATAATTATAGACAATCCATGCATCAAAAGTAAATGTGTCAATCAAATCACCCTATATATAGCTATATAAGGGAATATTTTAAAATTGTAAATAAATCACACGTGTTTTTTGTTACCGGATATAGTGTGAATTCCAAACCAAAGACTGGTTTGTGTTAATCCGGACAGGTTACAGGTGTAATTTGATGATCTTTAATCCCAAATTTCTTTAAAACTACAATACCTAAAAATCTAAATTTATGTGTACATGTGAATTAACAAACCTACTTTACATTCACGTGAAACATTTTGTATACATGAAACGGAATCTTGTTACAAATGAGAAAATAGGCCAAAATTCAATGAATATTTTTGATATAAAAGGTAAGATGACTTTGAGTAGAATAAAGTTTTCTTTAGACCTTTTTTTATTGATTGATGGCAAGTTTAACATATTATCCTTGTCTCCAAAACCTTTTATCATTGAATTTGACCGATTAACGATTCTTTTATTTGACTTCAAAAACAGTGGTGAAATGCACATTTTGTGGGTACCGTCAAAAAACGTCAAAAATAGAAGAACGTGACCACGCCAGAATACGACGACCAAGCTAAATTGAAAGTTCAATAATTTTCCTTTCATAAAATAATATTTTCAGCTGTAAGTCATACTATTAACCCAAACTCGAAAACTAGAGGCTTTTTTAAATGCCTGCTACCCTACTATATGTCTTTAAGACATATTCTAGTTTAAACATGAAATAAGGAAACAGTTTTAAGAAGAAGGACATAATCAAGATAAAATGATTTTTTGGTTGAAAAATTTTCTATAAATCCTGGGTGGACCAAAATTTCTACCACCCACAAAAATTAATTGAAATTCCTGCTTACACTGTATCAAAACTTCCCTTCTCTCTTATTGCAAATCTTGGATTAGGAGAGAAGTTACTTATAAATTTATGACAATTGTTCAACTCAGAATCAGCAAATTTCAAAACTCATTTGTAGATATTAGACCTCATACTTACTTACCTTACTCGAATAAAGTAAAAAATCCGTTTACTTGGTTTGCTATACGTGTTTGTACCCGCCGATAAATTGGCTAACAATATCGTTATGGTATGACGAAAGTATTACCTTGAGGTTTTAATGCACAAAATAAAAAAGAATCGAACACTTTCGTTCCCGTGCAATCGACAGAATCAGGTATTATTGACGATCATATCATAGCAAACACAGCACTTCGAGTTGCCCCGACATACTATAAGTTGCCTACTATTTACTGGATACCTAATTTGCACAAAATCCATATAAATCTCATTTTATCTCTGCTTCAAGTAAGTGTTCTTTAACCCATATTTCCAAAGTTTTATCTCTTACTTTAACTGCTATAAAGGAATTTATTATTCAATACTGTGAAAGGGTATTCGAAAACTCTGGAATTATTCATGATTGAATAGTAAAAATTCTCTTGATGTTTTGGACAAGCTTCGTGCATTTTAAAATACTCTCCATACCGTTGATAGTTTCGATTTTTCTACTTTACAACTAACCTACCGCATAATCTTATTAAAAAGAAATTTGAATATTTGGTTAAATGATCTGTTCTAGAGTTTCAAACTCATTTAGTTAAATCATGTTTTAGTAACGAGACTCAAAAAGGTTACATATACTGGACTGATACAGGGACTATAATGGCTCTAACAGGTCGAAGAATCTACCTTTTAAGGAAAATGTTTACATCAAACTTTTGACCAATGGATTTAGAGAGAATATGAATAACTACGATCACCAACACGTGCTTTTTGAAAAATAATTTTACAAAAACTGACTCGCTGAACAAATTTTAAAAATGAGCGGTGGAAAAATTAGTTGTTCTATTTGCATCAAGATCAGATGAAAAGTTATAGTATAAAACACACCAATTTTTCCCAAGGAGCATTGACCACTAGGGAGATTTTAGTGTTAGTTTTAACTTTGTTATTGTCCGTTGACCAATGAACCAAATGAAATAGAGGTCAAAATGTGGAACGTAACATTACTTTATAATTATAAGGAGAATATACGCGTGGCAAATAAAATAATGTTTAAAACCAAAACTTTTCGGTATTGACAAAATATGAGCGAGGAAGTTACAGAAAATATGTTTATGTTGAGAACTTTCGTATAAAAACTTCGAAAAAGTTGTACTATTTTTTCCCATTTCAAAGGTCATTTTTTTAAATTTTGATTGATTGATAGGTCAAATAAAATCTAGATGACTCGACCTGTCTAATTCATTTTCTAGATAATATTTACATATGTTTTGATAAACGAATTTATCGCCAAATCATTAGTATTCCTATGGGTACTAATTGTGCGCCACTTATAGCTGACCTTTTCCTATACTGCTATGAATATCAATTATGGCTTAATTACAAAATGACCCCAACAAACAGAACCTAATCGAAACTTTCAATAATACTGTTAGATATTTAGATCACATTCTTGCACTCAACAATCCTTCATTATTAATTTTATTACAGATATCTATCCATCTGAAATAACCTTGAACAAATCTAACGTCACCGGTGGATGTCAATTTTTAGATTAAGATTTAAGGTTCATGGTTACACTTCGAATAAAATGGTAGATATTTGACCTATTTTTCTAGTCTATGTACAACTTAAACGACACACAGAAACAGTAAATAAAGTGTAGCAGCGCCTAGTTATAAAAATCGCCAATCATTTTCCTTTCCAGTTTACAAGATTACTTTTGTGGTTTTCTCTATTCATTTTCTTTCCGTTCAAATTGTCCCATAAATAAAGCATGAATTACCCCTAAGTAACCTTCCATAAAACCGATTGTGAGTAGATTTAATAACACCAATAATAAAATTACCTTGCACGTGGAGGCCAAATGACAGGGCATTGTTGATATTTGGCTATATTTGGGTGAACTGAAAAACGCAAATAAAATGCCCCGGCAAAACGGATCAAGTGTACACGTGCAAAATTCTAAAAGATTATGACAAAATATTTATCTAGACGCTGCTACGCCTTATTAAGCAATTGAATGCGTAGTTTAGGCTCCACATAGATTGAAGAAAGACATAAAATATCTGTCAATTTTTCCGAAAGGTAAACAGTCCATTCATTGTGTCAAATCCGGTAAAGGAAGACAAACCAAAACCCTATGACAAACCAACATCTGCACTCATCTGAGAGATCGAAATCCCATATTTGTCTATAGGTGTATGATGTCTTCCGTAAAATTTCTTGAGTGAAGACAGCAACCGAGGAGCAACATAACCCTGTGTGAGAAATTTTTGTGTCAGACGTGTCGCCCTGCTAAGGAAATCGATTTAAGTCCCGCACGCTCTTGAGTAACGAATCAATTGAGATACGTAAACTCAATAAGCTGGAGCGGACGGAATGTTGCTACACAAGAAGGGAAAGTTGACGATTGGAAAGTTGGAGACATCACGTTTGTCATAGAGCCTTGTTGAAAGTCTTCCTTGAGAGTCAATTTCGAGATGTAGATCTAAATATGAAGCAGACTTCCTAGAATTTAGGAAATATTCTACACCACAAATCTGTTACGGAACATATTCCCCCTTACTTCAAAGATAAAAGCATTCCCATTATCTCTTATTCCTATACTTTCACAATTGCACCTAAGGTTTTCAACTATAAACAAGTGTTGCGGGATCTCCCAATCAATGACCTCAAAGCAAAACCACCAGACTGTACCTGAGAAAAGTCCCCATTCAAATGTAGTCCCTCTGGCCACGTTATCGCTGGTGACATCAACATCGTGGAAAATGACTTACTTTGCGATGTTTTGGCTAAAGGACCTAAATATCGTGAGCCAAGACGAATCAACTGGTGCTATAATTTTTAAACAATTATGAATTATGGCAGAAAATGGGCAAAAAACCAGGAGAAAGAATGTGACGTTTTGTCAGAATGGGTAAAAGCTGTGAGGTCATTGGTTTTGAAAAGAATCAATTCTTTAAAAGCTCAATGAGCACTAAGACAACATCCATTCGTTGCCAAAGCATTGTCCACCTAACATGACAAATATGTTGTTGTACCTGCAGACAAAGCACCCAATAACATAATTTTTGTGTGCAAAAAACACTATATTGACTTTTTGACAGCTGAATTGGGGGTTGGTTGTACCAGCAATAGCACAACATAAGGGCTACAACAATGTTTAAGGAAGAAATCATTGACAATCACAAATATGTCGTTTCCTCCTTCGGCCTTTCTGTTTGTGCCAATAATGATGATATTCCATCCTTGTATTGGATTCCTAAATTACAAAAAAAATCCATACAAACAGCGCTTTATTGCAGGGTCATCTAAATGTATAACTAAACCTCTTTCAGTTCTGTTGACTTTAATACTTTCGGCAATAAAATCCGGCCTCCAGAAATATTACGATTGTTATTATTCTAGAAATGGAATTAATAAAATGTGGATCCTGAAGAATTCGAAAGACCAGATGGAGATTCTTAACTCTAAATCAGTTTCATCATGTATCAGCATCAAAACATTCGATTTCTCCACACTTTACACTTCTATTCCACATGAACAACTGAAATCGCGATTGGCACAAATGATTAAAAGCAGCTTATTCAAAAAGAATGGAAAACGCAGGTACAAATATCTAGTAGTCGATTATACCAAGACTTACTTTGTCATCAATGAGTTTAAGAAAAAGAACAAATTTACAGAAGACCAAATAATCGACATGCTCAATTTTTCATTGACAACATATTTGTTCAGTTTGGTGGACGTGTTTTTCAGCAAACAATAGGAATTCCAATGGACACTAATTGAACACATTTGCTTGCTGATTTGTTTCTTCATTCATATGAAGCAGACTTCTTACAATCACTTCTTAACAAAAAAGATCGTAGACTAGCGCTCTCTTTTAATCTCACTTTCCGTTAAATTGCTGATGTCGTTTTACTGAACTATTCTCGTTTTGGTGACTTTCTCCATCATATATATCCTCAGGAACTTAAGATAAAAGACACTACGGATTCTAGGAAGTCTGCTTCATATTAAGATCTACATCTTGAAAAAGAATGTCAAGGAAAACTTTCAACAAAGCTCTATGACAAACGTGATGACTTCAACTTTCCAATCGTCAACTTTCCCTTCTTGTGTAGCAACATTCCGTCCGCTCCAGCTTAAGAAGTTTACATATCTCAATTGATTCGTTACTCCAGAGCGTGCGGGACTTACATCGATTTCCTTAGCAGAGCGTCACGTCTGACGCAAAAACTTCCCACACAGGGTTATGTTATTCCTCGGTTGCTGTCTTCTTTCAAAAAAAAATTACGGACATCATGCACTCATCGACAAATATAGGATTTCGATCTCTCAGATTAGTGCAGATGTTGGTTTGTCATAGGGTTTTGGTTTGTCTTCCTTTACCGGATTTGACACAGCAAGTTGATTGTTGGCAACGCGACGGGTATGCTATAGCAAGCAGGAACTGCTTACTCTTCCAGAGCACCTGAGTTCACTCTCGTTTCGACTGGAGTTCGCGTTGTTGATTGACATTCAGTTATTTTGTGTTTCCATTTTACATGTTGTCTGTTTTTGTCCCGTTCTTGTGAGTGTTTACTGGTTTTGTTTCTGCCCTTTCGAACTTTGAAATTTGGATGCCCCATTGGTACTTCTGCTTCTTTCTCCATTGTATTTTTGCTATATTAATATGTTATCTGATTATTTTTAGTACATTTTCATTCATATCCTTTTTCAATTACAGATCATATTTGTTAAGGGTTTAAAACCAGGAAGACATCATATTACACGTACAAGCACTTGTGAACTTACACACGTAGGCAAGCTTGGACCTTCCTAAACACATTTTAGAATTACATTTTCACTTTTTGTGAATTAGAGATTAACATAATAAATCACCATGCGAATTTCAGTAATAATCCCACACATTTCAGTGTATCAAACTAAAAGTTTCGCTCATCCTTTTTTGTACCTTTCCTTATAAAAATTTAATGCTTGAACGTGGTTACCGTTGTCAACATGACACAGAGAAATAATTGAGAAATAATTAAGTGTCAACTTATTAACGATCATCTTTAAAAGAGTGCATAAATTCATTAATATTACTGTTGAAACACTGTTACAAAAGCCACTGCACCCCTTATCCATGTCGTAAAATTAGTTATCCCTCATAGCCTAATATCAGGCCTTTAAAAACAGGTAAGCAATTCAGGCTCCTGGGGCCTCTTGTTTTATTATTCATTTGAAGGTAAACCTGAAAATTTTCACATTTTTTTTCTTCTAGATTTCCAGGATAATGATACATACCTGACAAACCACACAACAACATTCCATGATATACCATCAAACTGTCATTTGTTTGGTTCCCAGTTCATCGACGAAAGCCCGACAGATAACATAACACTGAACTATACATCAGGGGTGTACTGGGTTGGTGCAAAGATAACGTTCAGTAGAAAAATCAACCCAATAGGTAAAAAGTTCAAATGTTTCGGGAACATTTTGTTAAGGAAGAGTGTAATTTTTTCACATTTCTCATAAAAACTCCACCCATCTATTGTTAATAGTTGCTAAAGGGATGGTCCTTTTTGTTATACTACCGCACAAATAAATGCGGACGTATTATGGTTTAATGCTGTCGTCGTCGTCGTTGTTGCCTGTAAACTTAGGTGTTCCCAAAAGAACTGTCGTTCTAGCTATCCAATTGCTATTAAATTTGACAATGAAGTGCCTTGCATGGGATTCATTTTTTTTGGGTCTCCTATGTTCGTATAGAAATTAGGGACCCAATAGTGCCGATGCTACTTTTTTGTTAATTACCACAATAACTTTTGTTCTGTTGGCCCCCCTTATTTCATTTAGAAATTAGTGGCCCAAAAGAGGCAACGATGCAAAAATAAAATTATTTTCTGGTGCAATTTAAAAAAAGAAATTGCAAGTCAATTCTTGTCAAGATTTTAGCGAAGTTCCAGACAATAAATTTTGCTACGCCTGAAGCGCGTTTCAAGACTCATCAGAGGCGCTCTACCAAAAATATTGAAAATGCCAAACACTATATTATTATGAAGAACAGAACAGTAAAACAAATATAAAAGAAAAGAAAAAAAGAATAGGGGCAAAATTTAAACTTTTTTAATTTGTTGTACAATTTCATTCTTGTCAAGAAGTGGATTTACGAAATTGAGGATTAATTTTTGTGACCCCCCCTGATCGCCGTTAGGGTCAAAAAGGGGGAAATATCCTTAATTAGGGGCCAAAAAGGGTAACATTTTTGTAACTGTTATTGTTTTGGGTCTGCTTAAAAATCTATTGTATTCCTTGTGAAATATGGATCTATAATAGTGTAACATGTACCAGACATTTGTATTTCCAGCTTATAAAAGTATCATTTAAGACCAAGTGAGCAATTCAGTCTCCTGGAAGCCATCTAGTTATTTAAATTTTATGTTGTCATTACTAGTGTTACTTTCAAATTGAAATGGAACGGAGAGATATGGAGCTAATAGCACCCAGTATTAAAATAGCACATGACCCGAAATGTATTAAAGCTTCAAAATTGTTCGATTTAATCAAAAACTTGGTTTCCTAACCTAATAGTATATCTAGAGATCAATTTTTGGTCCACCATGCCTGCTATTGATCATTTGTGTTCAAACAAAATCTTGTGATCATTGAGGAAAGAGCAGAAGTTATAGGTTTTACTATAGCAGTAAGATACACTGATGTTTATTTTTTTACATCGATGCATATGAAATACCGATTTCTCCTAGTGTCAATTAACAGTGTCAAATTTTGGCGCCAAACTAAATTAAGACGTCGTGAATGGTATTGTGATGTCGGAATGACTACTGTTGTCTAAATTCATGCGCAATTCAAATTAATTTGTTCAAGATCTAGAACGATTAAAAAGCGGCATTTTATCAATGTAATGAAAAACAATAATCAATTAATTCTCATGAATAACAAAAATATTATCACTCGTACGGGAACGCACTCAGGTTTAACTTGAGCACGGAACAAGTTCCGCGCACTCGTTAAATCAGATGCGTTCACCGACTCGTGATCATATTTTGGTTATTCACTCGACCCAATTAATTATCCTATAAGTACTTTTTTGAAAGGTAGTCAAAGGTTGTGTTAAAAAAGAGAATTCGCTTAACAAAATTCTTTTAATGTTTTATTTTCTGAGGGACCACTAGCGAATGCAACAAAAGAGATCCTTATGGGATTAGTTTAGATGACTGCAGCACTAGATGTCAAAGATCCATCTATATCGTACACAGCGTATGTTGTTGGTTTTTTTGTATTAAACAGTTACTAGTTTATATTACATATGGTGTGTTAATTCCTAATTTTGATTGGTTCATCTAGACATTGCCCCCAAAAAATATTCTGTGTATATATTCTATATTGTTGAAGGTTCTATTTGTTCGAATTCTTCTATTATTCCTATCAATGAGTCAATATTATGTGATGCAATTTATTATTCTAAATTTAGATAAATAGAGAAAAATTCATATGTTATATAACAATTAAGGACTTTTTACTCTGTCAATACGTAGTTATATGGACCTGTAGACTTCGTCCTCGGTCAATTTTTTTCCTCAACGGTCCATATAACTACGTATTGACCTCGTAAAAAGTCCATAATTGATAAATATTTATCCTTTTTATGTATCTTGATACAGGTAACATGTTCATATTCTTAAAGCATTTTTGAAATAAAAATTTCAAACAAGTTAGTAAGTATGCAAAGGTTCAGGATGATACCGGTATGACTATTTCCAATGTTATAAAGTTCAATCAAAATGACTTCAACATCTGAATTAAATCTAACATTTGGACGTTAACTTTAATGCGAAAATTAATCCAAATTATAAGTTTCTTTGTTCTAATTGAAATATCTTTAAAGATCCCATCCCGTATTTACGATGGAAAGGATGTATACAATAATTTTTAACAACGTTTTATATGAATATCAATCAGTTTCCCTCCTGTTTCGGTTTTTGTCTCGCCTGCGACGAATAGTCGCGGAAGGCGAGACATTGGTATTACTTTCACGCCGGCGGTGGCGGCGTAAACTTTTTTGTAAGACTTTTGTGGACAATCCTTGAAAAGTATAATAGCTAAGCCTCTGATATTTGGATACAGACAGTTTAGTTATGGTCTACGCAACTGTCACCATGCCTTGTGACCCTGACCAATTTTCACGCTTCAGTACATCTTTGAACTTAGGTCTTTTTTTAAGGCTGTAAACCTTTTTGTAAGTTTTGTGGACGATGAATTGCTGACAAAGTATAATAGCTGAGCATCTGATATTTGGTATACAGACAGTTCAGGTTATGGTCTATATGCAACTGTTGCCATGCCGTGTGACCCTGACCCCATTATCACGCTTCAGTGACTCTGTGAACTTAGGTCTTTTTTTTAAGGCTATAAGACTTTGTGGACGATGATTCGCTGGAAAAGTATAACAGCTAGGCATCTGATATTTGGTATACAGACAGTTGATGTTATGGTCTACGCACATGTCACCATGCCATGTGACCATAACCACATTTTTACGCTCAAGCGACTCTGTGAACTTAGGTTTTTTTTTAGGCAGAACACTTTTTGTAATACTTTTGTTGACAATAAATTGCTTGAAAAGTATAATAGCTAGGCGTCTGATATTGGGTATACAGACTCTTTTGTGTTTATATCAAGAAAAGAAAGCTCAGGTAGTTTAATCAAGTGAATGTGCCAGCAGGCGAGACATACTTTTAGTGGCCACACTTGTTATGAAGTATCTTAAGCATTTGATAAAGTCAAGCATGATGATCTATTGAAGAAACGTAAAGCATATGAAGTTAAAGAAAATCCCTATCTATGATTCGAAAGCTGTTTAAAAGCAAAAAAAGACAAACAAACAGTTGTTATCCGTTCGTCTGAGTACGTCGCCCTCGAATGATATAACAGCTGATGTACCATGAGGATGTGTCTTAGGCCGAATACTGTATATTTATTGTCTTGTCAATTTCATTGCACTTTTATTAATTTTTTTGCGTGTGCCACTTGCTGATGACGCGTCGTTTAACTATTCCAATCGATCATAACTAAGAGCATATTAAACGGTTATTGATTATGATTTGCATAAGCTGGACGATTGGTCCATAAATGGTAAATGTCATTTAACCCAAACAAAACCGAAATCTTAATGATTTCGAACTCAGAGGTCTGGATGTAAACAATATAAATTTCAATGATAATCCAATTCCTATATCCGATTGTTACAAACACTTGGGCGATGCTAAGTTGAACAGCCATGTTTGAGACATCGTAAAAAGTGTATCAAAATATATACGTCCTAAAAATAAAATATTAGTTACGTTGAGACAACTTGGAGAGGTATATCTTGTATTTGTAAGACCACTGTTGGAATATGCATCAGAAGTTTTCGACAATTGTGATGCTGGCAATGTCTTAAAGTTGGAACCATTACAATTAGAGGCAGCACGCATGGTAACTTTTCACAAAATTAAAAACACCTGTATAGAGAAATTTGCTGCTCAAACGCCACTTTCAAACGCCTACTAAACATATCTTATAACATCGAAAACCTTGACACTCCCCATTATTTAAATAGACTGGTACCTCGTAAGGTGCAAACACTAAGTTCATATCCCCTAAGAAATGGTGAAGATAACTTCCGTCTTGCAGGCTTTCTATTACTACGAACTCATCAAAATACAATTAGTCAGTGGAATAATATTGATTTATAAGTGTTTGGAGATTACCATATATTCGTGTCCTAAAGAATGCGTTAAAAGCATTCAGTTTAACCAGTGTACGAACGCCAAAAAAATAAGAAAAACTGAATGTAATTTTTCAACATCTTAGATGCTCGGAATCCTTTTTAATTTTGATCTTTTTAGAGCCAATCTTGTTGTTAACCTTGGTTGTCGATGCGATGCCCTTAGCGAAAAAACCAAACAACATTTTTTGTGCCTTGTCTTCTTTATAACAATGACAGAATTCAACTGTTAAATACCTAACTTTGCATCCGAATGGAACGATAGATCTTTACTTCCTTAGTAAGTGTATGCGCTTACAAAAGAAAGTAAAGATCTATCCTATGACGATTATATTCTCATTATTAGAAAAGTTTTAGCTATAGAACAATCCTAAACATTTACAACTACTTATTGTTTTCCAAGTGGACAATCATCTCATCAGCACTTTGTCTTTGTTTTTCCCTCTCTCACTCACTCACTCACTCACTCTCTTTTTTTCTCTTTTTGTGCAATTTTATCATTTTTGTATAATTCTTTATTTGTTGTATTACATATTTGCGTGTAGCTTGTTTATAAATTTATTTATTTCATTTAAATTGCACGATCTTGGACCTCAGAATATAAATCACTGTATTAAATGTATAGTGATGTATTACGGAATTGACTCTGTAAATGTATTGACTTGTGTCTAATCCATTTAAAAAAATCCAAATATACTAGTAATATGTTTAAACTGCTCTTTAAGTTTTTCTCATATTAACTAAAATATAGTAGAAAATGAGATGTGGAATAAGTGTACGCGACACAACCTACAATATGAACGTAAATTTAAAACATCCACAATGGAAAACAGCCAGCAGCCTTCAATGTGACCAGTAGTCGCTGCTCGCTGTTTTTCAATTGGCCCCTGGATTCAAAATAAATTACATATGATTCAAGCCCAATCCTAAAGTGCAATGAAAGACCCTCTTCTTGACAAAAAAACAATTAACATAAATTCGACTAAATACAAACATAAGTTTTGATAGAGATTCCTGGCTTAGGACAGGCACATTACAAATGTGGCGGGGTTTGTAAACAAACAAACTTTACCCTTTTGTTCCATTACTCCATTTACATGGCTAGAGTTAGAAAATATGTACGTTCCTAGCTTGTGATGGAATTGCTTTATGATTCAGTACAGACAGATAAGAAATACTTTATCTTGGCTTTAAAAAAAAATACATAAAGTATACATATAAAGTACATAAATATAAATATTTAAAGACAAAAACTAGTTCGTAGAAAACCATTCAGAAGTTGTATTTAGGAACACTGCCGAAAAGCATGCATGTTTATGAGCAAAATGTTTTTTTTTATAATGATCGATGGTATAAATGTTTAGTTTCAGGCACGTGTATGTCAATGCTTAAACAATAACGAAAATGTGAAAGCATCTTTAGCCAATGCTGGTCCATGTGAGATAGATGCACATGGACTTTGTGTACCTTCAAAGTGTATGGTTTATAAAAGAGGTACTTTGTAACTTTTCTTTTTTCTTTTTGTGTACAAAATAAAAT
>CAXARO010001353.1:0-27068 GCA_963971305.1 Arcuatula senhousia
TGTGGATACGTCTATTAAACAAAAATGTATCACAAATGCTTTATTTGAAATGTTGAATTGAATAAGAAAAGTTGTTAAGAGAACAAGAAAAAATAGAATAATATGTAAGCCATATATATCGAGGAAAATATTTTATTTCATTTCTTTAAAATAATAAATAAATAAGATAATTGTGGAGAAAGCTATTTGATTTGAGAATTTGAGTTATTTAAAGGTGAAAAAAAAAGACAAAAGAGGAAAGTAAAAAAAAAAAAAAAAAAAAAAAATGTATATTTTGAAATAAAATCAAAATATTTGAGATATAATTGTAGTCTATAAAGAGAAAGAAAAGCTATTTATTTGAAGAACGTAAAGAGGATATTTTCATGTATTTTTTTATTAATAAGGAGAGGCAATGGTTTGAACAAAATGAATATTAAAGAGAATTTTGTTGGAAATGTGTTCAGTCACGAAGAGATATTTTAGTATAGAAATGAAATAGAAAAAATAAGACAATAATAGAGAAAGCTATTTAACTTGAGAATTTCAGAGATGATATTTATTTATCTAATGTACATGATGAAATGAGCTGTGGTTTTGAAAGGAAAAGAATAGAAAAGAGGACAATGAAGACAATTTTAGTTATTTAAGAGGAAAGCGGAAGGTTTGAAAAGAAAATAAAAAAATAGAAAAGAGGAAAGTAAAAAATGTATATTTTGAAATAAAATCAAAATATTTGAGATATAATTGTAGTCTATAAAGAGAAAGAAAAGCTATTTATTTGAAGAATTTAAAGAGGATACTTACTTGTAGTTTTGATTAATAATTGAACGAAATGAATTTTAAAGAGAATTTTGTTGGAAATGTGTTCAGTCACGTAGAGATATTTTAGTATAGACATAAAATAAAAAGAATAAGACAATTATAGAGTAAGCTATTTAATTTGAGAATTTCAGAGATAATATTTATTTATTTAATGAAATGAGCTTTTGTTTTGAAAAGGAAAGAATAGAAAAGAGGACAATGAGGTCAAATTTTCATGATTTGAAATTAAATCAGTAAAGTTGAATTAAAGTATTGTAGTTTATAAAGAAAGAAAAAAGATAAAAGCTATTAGTTTGAAGAATTTATAAGATGATACATTGTATTTATGTTTTATAAGATTAAGAGTTAATGGCTTGAACAGCTGTATGTATAGTATAAAAAATATATATATATAATATATACATATGGAATTAATGGGGCAATAATAGAGAAAGCCACTTAAATTGAGAATTTTAGATGTATTCATTTGTTTAAGAACAGAAATGGGTTGAAAACAGCTATAGAGCGATGAAGAAAAGATAACAAAAACAAAACTGCAGCAAGTAATAAGCATGATATGTGAATAATAAAAGATTTAAAGAGTTTAAGATTTTGTACTAAAAAACCCAAATAGAATGAAAGAGAGATATCTATTAGGAGAATAACACGAATGAAAATGCATGGAAAATGACAAGCGATTACTATTTCGATATTTGAATACATGAATATGAGAATAATTACAAGGTCAATACTTTCATGACTAAACGAGAATGTAAAAAGGATAATAAACAAATTGTCTAGATTTTACAAAATTATTGACGAAATAAAGTAAAGTTACAAATAATCAATAGAAGTGCATAATTACTTTATTTATGTTTCAAGTTACGGTTTTATGTTGCAAAAAAAAAAAAAAAAAAAGTTAAATAATTTTAGCTGAGCAAAAGCCGAACATACATGTGTATGTATAATATATATACATTATTAAAGTGTAATATGTTTTCACAATCCAAATATTAAATACAAACCACCTTTCAAGGTTTTTTGGCGTATTTTATTTTAAAAGTTCAAATGAGATCAAGTTTTTACCTACTTTGCACATTGCGCTGGTGTTCACGTCTGTATAGAATATATTGTTACGAAGATTGTGTGTCTCAAAAATAAAAGTAAAAAAAAAAAAAAAAAAAAAGATATAGCTTCAATTAAAAGTACAAAAATCTTACTTAAGCTTATAACTTATAAATGGGAAATCAAACATGAAGGTTTTTTTTTATTATTTATTTATCCTCATATGTGCTTTGTTTGCTCGGGCTGGGTGCTTTAAGTACAAGTCACAAAGAAAGAGAAAAAACACGAACAGGATAAAAATATATATATTTTATTTCTTATCATTATCATGTTATAATTTTTATTTTTAAATATATATCAATTCTAATTTTATTTATATTTTCAATTTTATTTCAATTTAATTTAATAACACTTAAAAAATTTTTGAATAAATAAATAATAGTAATAATAATAAGAAGAAGAAAAAAGTCCGTTTCCGTTTGTTAATTTAATTGTTTGCAGATTACATTATTTGTGACTGCTAGTATTAATGATAATAGTAATAATGATAACAATAAAAGAGGAACTGGAAAAGTAAGGCCATTGGTTTCATATTATATACATAATTATGAAAAAAAAAGAAGGGCAAGACAAGACAAATACTTTATTATCCTCAGACAAATAGTGTACAACAACGAAAACAAAAAAAACTTGGAGTCTTTTTGAAGTTGAATAAAACAAAACAAGCAAAACAAAAAATGGAAAGTGAATTGAAATTAATGGAAGTATGTACAGATGTCGAGTACATATAAGTTATTCTGTTTGCGGAAAACGGGGTCCTTGGCGGTGCGTAGACGGGACGATAAATGTTAATGCATTTTCAGTGAATTTAGAATATTTAGAAAAAACTTACATAATTGTATTTTGAATTTGTTTTATAGTATATAAGCTTGTAACTATAGAAATAGAAATAGCTTTATTCCAATTAAGGGCCCTATAATAGAACATACAATTACATATATATGATTATGACAATTTGTGACATTTAAATACGATTATAACAGATTTATTATAATATAACAACCTGATATTGTAACAATATATTTATATAATGTGATTTCTAAAACACGAGATGATAATGTCTCTGTTTCTAAGGAGGCAATACACATCATCTTTTGATTTTATTAATATTGGTTTTTTTTCCTTTTTCCTTATCTTGATAGCTCATTTTCCGGCAGTGAGAAGATAAGGGATATCATATTACCGAAACAGCTGCAGTAGGTACAAACTTTGCAATTCTTATCATGAACCTCTGTTGATTTCTATGGGAAATGGTTTGTTTACATCATTAAAAGTATTAATAATTAGGTTATAGTTTAAGATGGATGGTCAAAATTTTTGGGGAAAGTCAGTAAAAGAATTACAAATATATCTGAAGGCTAGAGGAGTTATTTTTGCTGATCAGAGAAAAGCTGATTTAGTTTTTTTATGTGAAAAGGCTGATGAGATTGGAATTGATGTTGACCCTGATGGTTTATTAGAAGATAGGAATGAAGTTTTGAAAGAAAAACTGTTATTAAGTGATGATTCATATTTACCATCACCAGACAGTATTGACAGCACTCCAGATCTTAGTATTTTACCACCTTTTGGAATATTTGACCTATACAATTATTTAATAACATTTGATCAGTATGACCATTCAAGTTTACGAAAGTATCACAAAATGGAAGCCTTTGGAATGTTTGAAGATGGCTATGTTTTAACAATAGGCAGTTGTAAACTGAATGAGGACTATGTTGCTGTTAAAGCCAGAGTCAAACCAAGGACAAACGAGAAAGATCCCATTTCAAAACTGGGTTACTATAAATTATGGATAATTTTTAGTTGCACACCAGAAGCTACAAATACAGGAACTATTTTCTCAGCACTCTGCTCATGTAAAGGAGGGTATGTATGATATTTATTTATAATATATCTTATATTTTTATTAGCAAACAAATCTTCTTCTTCATGTATTTGTTCATTGTACTTCAGATCTATAAGATTTCAAGTTTGAATGCCTGTTTCATATTTCTTTGCTATATATTTATTTTAATGTGTTCATTAAAACCATTTAAATTATATTATTCCCAATTGCAAATTTTTTTAAATAGAAATTATGTTCATTTTTTTTTTTATGTTTTAGAATTGATGGTGGATGTCGTCATGTTGTGGCTACATTATTCGAAATTATGGACTATATAAATGACAAAACAAAAGACAGTGTAACATCAGGCCCCTGCATATGGGTACGAAGAAGTACAAAAACCACAGAACCTGTGCTTGTTACAGAGCTTGAAACAAGTATAACAGAACAAAAGGACATACCAAAACCTTTAGAGGATATTTTTGATCCTGTTCCTGTGGAGGAAATCCCGTCACCCTTAGCGCTGATTAATACAATAAAAGAAGTTAGACCAAGTGCCTGTATTTTGGATTCATGGGAAGTAAGAGAAAAAGAGAAAAAAGTGTTTGAGAAAATCAATGTAGGGTTGCCGCAGGAAAAAATTCAAAAATATTGGACGGCTCATATCTTACACAGATGTACCGACCAGTGCTACAATGACTTCGTTGAGCATTTGATATATAGTGCAGAAGAAATTGTTGAAATAGAGAAGGGAACAAAAGGACAATCATGTAACCCTAACTGGACAGAAGGACGCAAGGGTATTATTACAAGCTCAAACTTTAAGCAAGTTTGTCACTCTACAAATTTTGATAAAACTGCTTCTGCATTACTGAAGGATTCAACTTTTACTGATCAAAACATGCCTGCCCCAATTTCATTTGGTGTAAAGTATGAATCAAAAGCCAGAGATATGTACTTAAAATCTCACAGGTTTCACCACAAAAAATGTAAGATAGAAGAAATGGGACTTGTAATATGTAGCCAGAACCCCATGCTAGGAACAAGTCCAGACGGAATATTGGAGTGCCCCCGTTGTGGTCCACACTTGGTTGAAATTAAATGTATCTATAAATACAAAAACTTCTACCCGAAACCTGCACTGATTGCAGCTCAAATATGTGAAAAGGACATTGATGACAAACTGAAACTTATAAAAACACATAGATACTATTATCAAATACAAGGACAAATGGGAATAACTGGAATAAGATCCTGTCTTTTAATAGGTTTTACTTTAAAAGGAATACATCATGTAGAAGTGCCATTTGATGAAGACTTTTGGGAAAATATTAAGACAAAACTAGTTTTATTCTACAAAAATCATTTTCTGAAAGCATATCTGGCTCTAAATAACATTCCGTTTTCAAGTTGAACTTAGACCAGTCTGTCTTGTAAGTTGCACAATGCAGCTATTATTGTTATTATTTGATTCAGTTGAAATCTGAGTTTAATTGGAATTACACCAGACAATATGCGAAAAGTTTTCATTCTGCCTATCGCCCTCTCCACATGTATGCGTACACTTGCTATTCTTCTCGATCTTTTTGCTGCCTTTGAGCTTAAGCATTTCCCATGTGAAAAAGCAGGAATATTAAGTGTTGCTTTTTTCCTAAGTAGCAAATGTCTAATGTTAAATCCTCGATCTGCCATTACATCGTCTCCCTCCTCAATCATATCTACAAATTTACTCTCTTTGACAATCGATTGGTCTGAAATGGCACCACTATATAACTTTGAAAGAAATGTTATGGACCCTGAAGGCATTATTCCAACTAGAAGTTTAAAAGTATTTGCACTTTTGTATGAAGACCATGTTGCCTTCTGGGCTGCAGGACGGAAAGCTTTTTCCACATAAATTTCTGTGCAGTCTATTATTACTCTTGTCCTAGGGAAAGATTTAAAAGATTCGGGTAAATTATTTTTTACAACTTCTTTAGTTGGCCACTTAATCAAGGGTTTAAAACATTTTGCTAAAAAGTTAATCCATGAAGGTAGTATTCGACAGACATGACTGTTTGCCACGCCAAATAAATGTGATAACAGCACTACATCATACCCCCTCCTTATACGGACAAGTGTCATACAAAATTCTTCAAATAATGTCAGAGCTTTTCGTTTCCTTCCTGATGAGCGTCCTGTGTTGTTAAATTTATATTTACCATCCCATAGTTTTAGTTTTCTTGCTGCTGGTTTTAACCATTTAAAAATTGACAGAAGTAGACTTCTTGAAGGTATACCAGTATAAAAGAAGCACTTGTCATCCCCACTTTGAATAAGTTGCATGAAACAACACTTTGAAATCAATTTTAAATCCGCTGGTGACAATTTTGTATATTGACCGCAGTTATTACATTTGATTGTAGGTTCAGTGATGTCCTCATTTTCACTAAATATAGGAAAGACAGAAGTTTGGCATGCCTTGTCTTTTGTGAATTCTTCTGCTACATATAATGTTTCTAAAATCTGAGGTCCACATGGTTGCATTGATGGTGAACTTTCATCTTGTACCTCACCTATTTTCAGCTTTTTGGGTTTGGGTTCAGAAGTTGCTCTTTCTTTAGGAGCTTTACGTTTCGATGGTTGTCGTCTGGAATAAGGATCAGCATTGATTGGATCTGGATTTACAACAGTTGGATTACCCTCGACAAAATGCTGAAAACAAGAATAACTTAACTTTGTACTTACTGTTGCTATATCAAATAATAATAACACAAATGATATATTTTCACTTTTAGATTCAAAATTGGGTATTTTAATTATTTTTAAATTAGCATTGATTAAGGCTATATTTATATAATAGAATGAGCCCACTATTTATTTAAAAAAACAAAGTATATTTATCAAATTACTAAAAATTAAAATAAAGTTACTCAGTAAAGATACCTACATGCAAATCATGTATATTATATGTATTAAGAATCTTACCTTGGAACAAACATAATAATATTTGGAAATTTTTGATGTATTTAACTGTTCATGAGGTCTTCCACAAGCTTTGATCCAGGCTTTACATCTTTCAAGATCAATCCATGGTTTAGGAAATGGGTGAAATTTCACATTTTCCATGTGAGGTTTATGAGAGTACCTATTGTCACTATTACATTGTCCCCAAGCACATCTTTTCACTGGCATATTTATATAATTGTTGCTAAATAATATTAAACATATTCTTCTTTCATTAAATTAAGTTTAAAGCCTAAATACTTGTTTACAAGACATAATTAGATAGAATTTGACCTGATTAGTGCACACATTCTATAGGAATTTAACTGCCGTAGCTGATAAGTTTGTACCTACTGCTGAAATGTAAACACAGAACAGATGTGATCTCTTATCTAGCCGGAGTGACCCTAGCGGTCATTTTGCTTTAAGAAATCACAGGTGGTATATTTATGTTTAAGAAGTTAATTAGCTGAGATAAAGTTGTGAAATATTTGCACATTTGGGGTCTATTAACCACAAAGTCGGTCTTTTATTAGATAATTTATGACAACAGTTGTTAATTGTTTTTCAATAGGCACGTGCTTTTATCTTGTATATTTAGATGAAATCCCTAGAGGATAAAGTTAAAGATCTTGAGAAGAAACTTGAAGACACGAAGACAGCAGACGCTGAGTCTGATTTGATGCGAGCAAAGAGAGAAGTCAAAGAGGAAGCAGCCAAAGGTCCCAAGGTGGATATTGAAGTATTGAATGAAAGACTTATTGTTTATGAAAATCTGGCTAGAAAACAGAACAGTGATTTGAAAGACAAAATTAATTTGATTATTAACAGATTTAATTCACATAAGTCAAATCCGCATTTTGCGGCCTCTTTAGTTTTAAAGCTTGTTTGTACGAAAGAAGAAGAGGTAATACTAGAAAAAGAGCAAAAGTTAATGAAATCTTTTGGCATGTTACACAAATCTGAGGAGGTAAATCCACCACCTTACAACATGTATCAGTATGCTAGCAGAAATGTTAGTCACAATAATTTTTTCAATAGATTTGGTGTTCAACAGGGACCTCCACCTCCCCCCTTTCCATATCAGCCACGTAGGTTCAGGCCTAGAGTCCCAGTTCCTCAATTAGTTTGTTATCGATGTGCTAAGCCGGGCCATATGGTTAGAGATTGTCCAGTAACCTCAAGTTCTTCAAATTGATTTGTTTTTTTTGTTTTTTTTCTAATACGATTAGCATTAAGTTGACCAAAAGAAAAAAAAGATATTAAAAAAAAAAAAAAAAAAAAAAAGCGAAAAGGTACTTGATTAAGTATTAAAGGACTAAGCAAAAAGTTAAAAGTTTGGGCGGAAAATGTTGTTCCTCTGCTTTTTTCATACTTCATTGTGACTATCTCGAAAAGTTTTTGCAGTAGTTTGGTGGGTATCAATTATAAATAATAATTTAGATTTAACAGATTTAAAAAAAAAAAAAAAAAAAAAAAAAAAAAAAATTAAATCATTGATATATTAAGATATATAATACTAATGATTATAGTAATGGAGTAACAGAAATACTTACTGTTTTTTTTAAAATCGGGATTTTCATTCATAGTAGATTTTGTTATATTTTTGTAGGGGTTATTTAGACTGAAACATTGGGAGCATAACGTACACTTTAAAAGGGATCCAACTGAGATTAAAGTCCGCTCACAATCTTTTGTTAACATTAAAGGTGGCGTGTTGTCAGGGGAAGAATTGCTTAAAAAACCACTCTCGGCAGAGGACTCTTTTGAAGCGGCAGTTAAACAAGATTGTTTTCCTGAAAATTCCAGTTTAATATTTTCTAATCCAGAAAGCTTTGTAGCGGGACAGATCCATTCACATATAGATCAGTGGAAAAAGATATTAAGTCCCTCGCCACAAGCCGAGGAAGTTGTGGACTGGCTAGAGAATGGTGTAGATATTTATAAATTTATCACTCATTTTAAGGGAAAATTCTGGGGAGAAGCATATGATGAAGATTTTCCACCACCCAGAACATTTAATAATTCAAATAGCTGTATTGACTTTACCGATTTTATAACAAACACAATCTTAGAACGGTTGGAAAATGGGTCAATTGAATGTGTAGGTAAAGTTGGTTTCGTTCACCCTCCGCATATCGTTGCTCCTTTAACTGTCGAACCAACAAAGCCGCGCCTGTGTATTAATCTGATGTATCTGAATAATTGGATTAAAGACGTGCCGTTTTGTTTAGACACCTTAAAAGATGTGCCAAGAGTAGTCAAAGAGGGCGCATTTTTTACGTCGGTTGACGACAAGTCAGGCTTTGATAATGTATTTTTGGCCCGAAACTCTTACGATCTTGTAGGTTTCCAATGGGATGGTTATTATTTTCGATTTAAAACGTTACCATTTGGATTCAAATTATCAAGTTATGTGTACCACACATTAAACATGCAACCGACGACTTTTATTCGACGACATTTTTCAATTCCAATGTTTCTATACATAGATGATAGACTAATAGAAGAATTTCGTAATGAAAAAATTCAAAGTGGCCCCCAAAACGCTTTATTAGCTAATTACATTGTTTGCGAGGTGTTGACCAGATTAGGATATTGTATAAACCTGGCAAAAACAGTTTTTGTTCCCACTCAATCACCAGTGTTTCTGGGTTATATTGTCGATTCGGTAGAATGTTGCTTCAGGCTAACGGAAAGCAAAAAAACTAAATTTATTTTGTTCAGAGAAGTTTGCTTAGATAAATCTCAAATTTCTATCCTAGATTTGCAAAAACTGGCAGGCAGATGTATCTCTTTTATGTTAGCTGTTCCAGCGGCAAAGTTATACACACGGGAGATGAACAGTGCAATTTCAGAGGGTATTAAGTCAAAGAGGCATGTCAAGGTAGACGGGGATTTAAGGGAAGAAATTAAGTCTTGGAGATTTTTAGATACTTGGGAAGGGAAGTTGGAATGGAAGAAAGAAAAACATTTGTCAGTTACAATTTACACAGATGCTTCAAATTATAGATGGGGAGGTGTTATCGAAGTCGATGGAGAAAATTATTCGGTATAGGAGATTCATGGGATCAACATATGTTCAACTCGCCTATTATGGTTTTAGAAGCACAAGCTTTATTAAAGGTTTTGCAAGCTTTTAGGGCAAAAATTCGACAGCACAGGGTGGACGCAAATGTAGACAACAAAGCTCTAATACATGCTTGGAACAATGAGGGATCTAAATCCTCCCTGCTAAATTCGGTAATCAAAGACATCTTCAACTTCACTGTTGACTGTGATATTATTCTAAATTTATTTTACGTACCCACAAAAGAAAATTTGGCAGATGACCCTTCTAGAAAACTAAACAAAAGTGATGCTACTTTATCCCAAACAGCCTGGCAAGAAGTTGACCAACATTTTGGTGCAGATAGTGGGCACACTGTAGATCTTATGGCGTTAGACTCAAACAGCATGAAGGATAGAAATGGACAAATTTTAAAACACTTTACACCTTATCCAACCCCTTTATCAGCAGGTGTTAATGTTTTTGCTCAGAGTATAAGTAAACGTGAAAATTGTTATGTATTCCCCCCATTTACTTTATCTCTAACTGTAATGAATTTTTTACGAGAAATTAATTGTGAGTTTACAATTGTATTAAAAGCAGATGGTGTTACTCCCTTGTGGATGCCAAAATTTGTCAGCCTTATTGAAGATGCTTTTTTAGTAGGTACAAAAGGGCAACTGAATACTTTGAAATATCCGACAAAAAAAGGTTACCTTCCTGATAAGTTTGGTTTACCTTGGAATTTATGGGCAATAAGAGTAAACACTTGCCAATGTGGTCCTTCATACGGCAAAAGTCTTTTTCTTAATCATCCGTCAATATCATCCAACCATCATTGTTTAATAGTTGGTGATTCAATGATCAAGTTTTTATTGTTAGATAACAAATTTAGAAACCCCATGGTACATGTATATTCAGAAGGTGGAGGTCTCATATCAAATGTACACACAAATCTGCAAAGATTAGTAGCAAGGCATCAGCCTCTTGTCATTTTTGTGCATGCCGGTGTAAATAATTTAAGTAAATGTTTTTTGTATATAAGTGAATTTATGCAATTGACGGTGGCACAGCAGGAGTTATATTCTTTAACTCAGTGGTTACAGAACTTTTGCGATAATCATCCTCAAGTGCGCGTAATTCTGTCTTCCATTATTCCGACAAAGGATGATTATATTAATGCTAGATCAGACATTCTTAATTCAGAAATTAAAAACTCTTGTCATAATCATGGATGGTTACTCATGGACAATAGTAATATTAATGTATGTCACTTAAGAGATAATGTTCATTTGAATCAGCTTGGACAGAAAATATTTGTGGAAAATTTGTACAATGCTTTAAGCTATGTTTTATGAACCAACAATGTATTATTGTTTACATATTTTGCTTATATACATGTATATATTTTTTGTAGGGGGTTTCTTTGCTGGATATTTTGCGTCCATACATTTTGTGCTACGATTGTTCTACTGCTAACGACATAGATTATAATTATTGTAAAAGCTGTGGACAACCAAGGAAAAAATCTGAATTAAAGGAAAGTGAAGTAAATGATAGGGACAGCATGTTAAATAATATTGAAAAAAGATTGGATAAGCTTGACAATTTGCTTGATTCTGGGAATTATAACAAACAGAAAAACAGCTTAAAGACAGAATTTGAAAATTTTTTGTTACAACTTGATCCATGTAAAAATATAAATAATGCCATGCCGGACGACATAAGAAAATTTTTGGTGTTTAAAGAAAAAAATGGGCGAACACAATTGCATACTGACATTTGCACATTTCGTTCTGAGCATGGTTTACAAGCTTGTGGGTGTCCTAAAACTCTCACGGTTAAGTCGGTCGATAGTTTGCTAGGAAAGTTAAGGGCAATATTTAGGGACAGCGGTAGAGAGGGAGATTGGAATCCTTTACTCTATAGTGGTAACCCGGCCTCCTCTGATAGTTTAAAGAAGCACCTTCAAGCTTTGTCTTTGGAACAATCAAATGCTTGCATTTCTAAAAAACAGGCAACCCCACTAATGTTTGATAAGTTGGGTCGTTTATGTAGGTACTTGTCTTACAGAGTATCCGTAGAAAAGGATATTACAACAAAATTTCTATTAGCTAGAGATATGGCTTATTTTTCAATATTATGTCATTCAGGAAATAGGGGAGGAGATTTAGGGCTGTTAAAAGCAGAGAATTTGTATGAGATACCTGACTCAAATGGCATTTTTGTTTCTCAAAAATCTGGCAAGACGGCTTCAGTCGACAACCCTAATAATTTTGTCATACTACCTTCAATGGATAAAGATTTGTGTCCAATTTTACTCTTAAAAAAGTACAAAAGTATTGCTAAAACTTTAGAGATTGATTTGGATAAAGGATTTATATTCAAAGTAAAAGATGTTCGGTCTAGGGAAATAACTGACTCGGCAGTTTCATCTTCATGTATGACGGACCGTTTAAAATTACATTTCAGTGCCATAAATATGTATCAAGGCGAAACTTCACACAGTAGTAGAAGGGGGTGTGCAATAACACTTAGAATGCTAGGGGTAGATGATAAGGCCATTAATGAACATATAGGGTGGAGTTCGAAGGGCATGATTACACATTATGCAAATGTGGGGAAATTACTAGGACCGGATAGCCCAGCTAGTGCGTTGGCTTCAGCGGCAACACACTTGGATGAAGGGTCATCCCTGTTTAATTCAGTTTCAAAAAAGTATCTCGGCCTCAGCAGTTTAAAACATTATAAGTTGTAGCAATAAAGCAGTGGTTCCATTGTCATGCTAAAGCCTTTGTTTTACTGAATTCTATATAAATATCTATATATTTTAAATAGTACACGGGTTGTTATTTGTATGGTATTTTCTTTTATGTTAAACGTATGCAATGCATGGTACATGTATTATTGTCAACTTATACGGGTATTATGCATAAAGGGGAGGCATTATATGTACATAGTATAATAATATGTAAATAAATAAATATATATGTAGATATATATTTTTTTTTCTTACTTATTTTTGTGAGTATTGGATAAGGAAGTGTGTTGAAAAGCGTACGTTGTTATTCAAACAGGCATAACTGGTACGAAAGCAGTGCGTTTTTTGGTTGGTTGTTCTCTCCATATCTTACATATGAGAGGTATCGGGGTGAACTTGTAATATACTACTATTACAAGTCCACCCCATGGTGCCTCGAAGGGTAAGATAATGCAATTTGTTGTATTGTCTTTATCAGTCGATTGGAGGGTGGTGTTGGTAGGATTGGAATACAGGATATAGGTCATATATAATATTGTGCCGTTCTAAAAAACAAAAAATAATAATAATAATAAAAAAAAAAACAAACAAAAAACAAAAAACCAAAAAAAACAGTAAATAAATAAATACACATTTTTAACACACATCGCTTGCTATGATTTAGCTAAAGGATTGAAGAGCATGTTGACAAGCTGGTATTGGTGGTATTCGTGGTTGTGCATAAATACACAATAAACAGTTTAAATGAAAATAACAAAGTTAAATGAAACAATACAAAAAAAAAAAAAAAAAAGAAAGGAAAACAACTAACAAATACTAGCAATATTAATGAAGGAAACAAACAATCAGTTCAGTATTTACTTGGTATGCTAATTTTTGTGCATTGGAAAAGCCGGATAGCAATAAATTCATCAGGCAAGCAAAGGTCGCAAAAAAAAAGGATTTATCATAAAAGAACCGTAAAAACATAAATAAAAGAAAATTTAATTAATAAAATAAACAAAAAGGTCGGTCATTTGAGGCAGTCATCACGATGTGCATTCACAAAAAAAAAAAAAAAAAAAAAAAAAAAAAAAAAAAAAAAAACAACAACTATAAAACTGTAGATATTCTGACTGCAGGCTGTTAGTTTTTTTTAAGTTCACTTTGCCTCTCATCTGCCGTTTTTACGGTGGTTGTTCTCTCCATATCTTACATATGAGAGGTATCGGGGTGAACTTCACTGAAAAAAATAATTCGTAACTTTCACCATAGAAGGACGCCATCTTTTTACTGTAATATTAATTGAGAGTTTAAAATACATATTTTGTATGTTTGTATGTACTTTTTAAACATGACATATATTTAACAGTTTGCAGTTCTAATGGGGCATTCAAAATGTAAAAATAAACAAAAACAAAACAGACACCATCCTATATTTACCTTCATTATATTATGTACTGGGTACATGTAAACATGGTAAAGACAACAAAAGAGCAAAAAAGCTTTGCATGATTTAGTATTTATAATCTTTAAATAGATTTTAAAAGAAACAACATAAAAGTGTTTTACGGATAAAAGCTCACGTGCATGTAGTTGTGTCATTTGTATATGTATCATTTTCTTTGTTATTTCATTAAAAGAGCAAAACCATTTTTTCAGTTGTTGCTGGAGTTCACACGTCTCAGACGAAACATTTTGTGAAGTTTTGGATGTTAACGAAGATGTATAAACCCCCGTGTGTGTGAAAAATGCTTGAGTAGTAAAGGGAATAAGCTTGATTGCAGCATTTTTCTTATAAAAAAATGTAAGTATTTCTTTATTAACAGTGATTTTATTTTGAGAAGTTAAACGTGTACATGTTCCTTATAAATTTTCATTTTTAGACCAATTTAAACAAACAGGTAGTTTATTTTCTTATTTTTTCTCCATTGTGTAAAGTTTGTAAGTTATAATTTGAAAATATTGAAATATTAAGGACATGTAACTTATTTTACAGACACCAGTCAGTGTGAAACCATCATAGAAATTACCACCTTTTGGAAGAACAGATCGAAACATGATAATAAACATAAACAGTCTGAACAGATGATATAATAGTGCAGTATACTTGCTACAGTCACCGAAGCCTTTCAACCCAAAAGTGATGGAACTGGTATTCTCTTGACATTTATTGAACTCTTAAAAGACTTTTGATCAGTTATCTACTTCTTCAAATTACATGTTTACACATTGTAAGATTTGCTTGTTTAAGTGCATGAGATTTTTAAAAATCTTTCAGCAGGTATTATTAATTAACATCATGGATAATTGTTGTAAATACATTGTTTATAAAGATTGTTTATGTTAATAAAATAATTTTTAAAGAAAAACTATCTTGGTAATGAAACAAGACAACAACAACAACAACAACAACAACAACAACAACAACAACAAAGAAAAAACATGATTTATGCATTGTAACAGCATGTGCTAAAACAGGATAACTGCGGTGTTCAATTTCTCCGTTATTTGTCAGATTGTCCAGATTTATTTATATGGTTACCACCTTCATCGGTGGTAGATAAAACCAACAAGTAAGTGTGTTTTACTATTGTGAACAGTAATGTCTACTAGCTGGTTAGTAACTTTAATGGAAGAAAACAGTAAAGTACACCAATAAAATCAGTATATGACCAAAACACTACTAGTAAAATGTACTATAGGAGTAGTAAAAAATTACCTATTGATCAGTAGATTTTACTGGTTCGTATAGTAAAGGTTTACTGTTATACTAGTAAATTTTACTAATTTATCAGTGTTTGAATGGACAGTAAAATTTACAAATTTAAACAGTAAATTCTACTAATTATTTTTATCAGTGTTGTAATATACTACTATTGCAGTTAGAGAAAAGTTGCTTCCTCAAGTTCAATGATCTCCATTGTCGAGATCGAAGTTGTCGAATGAAAACTGTTATATAGATACAGTCCGATTTCCACCGAAAAGAGAACAAAATAATTTACCTCTTCTATCAAACGAGGTAAAAAAGTGCTATTGGGTTGTTTACGCTGTTGTCAAGACCTTTAAAAAGCTATTAAACGACACTTTTGGACAAAATTGTTCTTAAATGCGGATTAAACATTTATTTCTTAACTTACATACAAAATATTACGACCGAAAATGGTTTACGTTCACAAATATTTTTACTTTTGTGTCAAATGGGGGGTGTTGTTATTTACTGTTACACTTTTTTGCCCGTAACAGGAAAAATCTACAAAAAATTCCAATTACACAGTAAATATTTTCTTATAAATTGATGCTACAGTCAAGGTGGCACCTCAAACATTTGAAGAGATACGTAATTCTAAAGTTGGATCCTTTTTAGTGCCTGTGTTATAACTATTTACCCAAACGAACACACCCGTCCTTGACATTGCGATAAGTAACAAAAAAAAATGCTATCTATTCACTAAAACATTTTTCGTTAACTTTATAAAATTAGTTTCATTAAATTTGTATGAAAATTGAAAAAATAAAACATATTTTCACTAAAAGAATTTAATTTTATTTTGAGTCACGAGGATTTGACCTACTTAAATACAAATCAAAATACATTGTTGATCTTTGATCGCTTTATCCAAATAATAGATAAGATTGATAAACAAATTGAATGATAAGTACCCGTTAAGAAAACAAAAACAATGCGTATCGCTTGAGTAGCAACACAAACTGTTTTGTATATAAAATATAAATGAATTGGATAGTAATATTATAAATAAGTTAATTTGTTTTAATGTCTTGAAGCTGTACAAATTTGACGGCTTTTGTATATTCCACGCCTCCCCCTTTTCAAAGTCATTTCAAAACTTCCATGCAATTAACAAGTTTTCTTTTCAAGATTAACAGTGGTCGTTTCAATTAGCCTCAACATCTTCATAATTTCAAGAAAAACAGTCGCACAGATTTAAATCTGAACAATATATTTTATCTTTAATCATGGCAATGTCGGATCCAGAGGGGGGATTATCGGGGTTTTTAATCCCCTTTCCATTGAATAAGTTTGCGAAATTGACCCTGAACCCTCCTCTTGTCCTCGGTAGACTATAAGCGGTACTCCCCCCCCAGCTGTGAATCAATTCTGGATCTGTCCCTGCAACATAAGTTTTCCTATCCAAATATTAAAATTAAATGAAAAACGATGCATGAATTAGAATTTAGATGGAGGTAGTAAGTCTGCATTTCAAAATTATGTAAATTATATATCTGTTATTTCTTTTGCGCAATGTTACATATCTATAAAAACCTATCAAACGCACCACTTGTACTTGGTCAAATATAACATTAATTCCCCTGAAATTACTTGACTACGGGCTATTCAAAAGTGTTACACTTTTTTGCCCGTGTACATAGAATTTTTCCAACTAGCTGATTTGGTGTCTTTTTGTATTCACAATTACTAAAACGAATGTGTAGGTGGCACCCATGGAAATAAATACACTGGAATTTTTTGACAAAAACAGAGTATCAGTTCCGCTTGGCCTTAACGACGTGTTTGTGTTAAAAATATGAATCTCTATCATTAGGTATGGTGATTTAGATTGTATTCATAGAGGCAAAAATATGTCTAGACCTTACCTTTTAAATTACAAGTCGCTTAATCCAACACCTGATTTTTAATCGCACATTGTATAAGAGTGCATCTCACCTTAGCGTCATGTATTTTTAAGGTGGTTCGGGGGTATAAGAAAAATCCATCAGATTTTTGTTAAATTTTGCAGAATTAAACTTTGATAAAAGAACATTAAAAAAATGCAAAAATAATTGGGGGTCACGGACCTTTTTACAGATTTATGACCTTGCGAAGTTGGTTGCCTAGAGATCGTTTTTCCAATAGATTATAAAGGGAAAAGAGTTATTTAGCATCACTGTGAGCTGGAAACCCATCAGATTTTAATTATATTTCACAAATGACAAGCCGCATATACTATTTACTAAAAAACATGAAAAAATCTTGGGGTCACGGACCTTCTTTTTAAGATATTTTTGAAAAACTAATTTTTCCTACACATTTCTATATAAAAATGTGTCACACAGTTTCCCGCCAATTATCTCCCCTGAAAATAGAGCTTTTTAGAAAAAGCTTAATTTCTGTTTAAACATATTTGTTATATTTATTTCATTCATAAAATAAAATAAAGAATTAAATTTTGTATCTCTTGTGTTATTTTTATTCACTTTAATTGAAATCCAGACTAAAAATTTGCAAGATGTCTGAAAAAGATGCTCAGTTTTATACTCCCGAACCACCTTAAGGTACTATTTTTAACCTTTTTACAGGAGAGTGAAAAAATAGGGCAGATAATTTTTTAACGGTGGAAAACGGACTAAATGGTTCTGCCGTGTGTTAAGGGGGAGGGGGGTGCTTAAATTACGGAAATAAGCCATACCGACTCTGTTTTTAGTTTTCGGTCACGTGATACAACAGGAAGTGCCCGAAATGCAAAACAAGTGAATTTCAGATTTTTTTGACAAATAATGATTCGGTTTTCTAACTAAATAATAGTTTGAATAGTGGTTAGATAGGTTCCTTATATTAACTATTAAAGGACCCGGTAAGTAACTCCCTTGGCACACCGCACCTCAGTCTACAAAGTCAAAGACAATGTATGATTATTTGTTTATGACATTATGCTTTATGTGACAGATATATGTATACATGTAGATGGTCATTATGTACATATATCTGTACTACATGTACAGGTATCTATGAAACTGAAGAACACGGACAATCATACCACAGACTGACAGTACACCTAATCGTTTTATACCATGGCATTGCCCTTAAGTTTCCACTGCACACTACACAGGCACTTGTTAAAAAAAAAAAAAATTCCCCTATCCTATAACATGACAATTTTTTTTTTGAAACAAGTGCCTGTGTTCCACTAGTCAAAACTTGGGACATGCATTTCCTTTATGTATAGTTTTCTGTTTTCTGTACGTGTCATAAACTTTTGACACAGGTGTCCTCTCGTGTACTGTAGGATCACTCGCGTGTAAAATTACTCTTGTATTGTTCACTTTGTAACTTGTAACTTGGTAGGTGGACGCTTAAAAAAATAGAAAATCGATAAAAAATAAACAAAAAAAACAAAACGGAAATTGGAATAGGAATGATGTGCTGTTAGTGATTGGAAAACCGCTTGCTGTTCTCTGTGTACTCCGCCATTAGCCGAAGTCGCTGGGTTTCCGTTACGTTATCTTCCGTTTTTCCCACAGTAAGGAGCACCTCCATATCGATGTACATGCAACCGGTCAATAAATAAAGTTCATGTTGCAGTTTTTGTCTACATTCTTCATAGAGCTCACACTGTAATAAGTAATGTTCTACTGTTTCTTTCGCCCCACATTGACAGTATGGTGTATCTGAGATACCAAGTTTATAGCAGTAATCATTCAACTTGGCAAAACCGGATCGGAGGTTATTGATTATAATTGATGATGGTCTATCTGGAAAATCCATAATCGGTTTAATTTTCACTTCCTTATGATATTCATGGTAAAACCGACCCCGGTCGCTTGCATCCCATTGCTCTTGCCATGTATATGTAAATTTGAAAAGAATTAACCAGGAAAATAAAAAACAATAACCGATTCAAAATGAAGGTGGTAACTAAAATGAGAAACCTGGGCCCATGCCAAGATCGGCTAATCCCAAAATTTCAAAATGCTCTAAAAAAATCTTTGTCAGAATTATTTTTTCACAAACTTTTGAAATAATGTGCATAAGTATAATTTCTTAATTGTTTTATTTCAATTTTCTGATATTCAAACATTTTAAAGATTTTTGAGCCAATTTTCAATTTTTCAGTGACTGAATTGTATAACCAGACAAAAAGTGGAAAATCTGATATTTTTCCTGTAAGAAACAGAGGTACCAATGGGGCATCCGAATGTCAAAAGTCTGAAAGGGCAGAGACAAAACCAGTAAGCACCAACTAGAACAGGACAAAAAACAGACAACATATTTGTAAAACAGAAAAAGACAGAAACTACTGAATATGAACAACACAAGCTCTAGTTATAATGATAGGGAAATCAGGTGCTCCAGAAGAGTAAGAAGTTCCTTCTTGCTATACAGTCCGTTTTCCACTGTTAAAAAATTATCTGCCCTATTTTTTCGCTCTCCTGTAAAAAGGTTAAAAATAGTACCTTAAAAATACACGACGCTAAGGTGAGATGCACTCTTATACAATATGCGATTAAAAATCAGGTGTTGGATTAAGCAACTTGTAATTTAAAAGGTAAGGTCTAGACATATTTCTGCCTCTATAAATACAATCTAAATCACCATACCTAATGATAGAGATTCATTATTTTAACACAAACACGTTGTTAAGGCCAAGCGGAACTGATACTCTGTTTTTGTTAAAAAATTCCTGTGTATTTATTTCCATGGGTGCCACCTACACATTCGCTTTAGTAATTGCGAATACAAAAAGACACAGAATCAGCTAATTGGAAAAATTCTATGTACACGGGCAAAAAAGTGTAACACTTTTGAATAGCCCGTAGTCAAGTAATTTCAGGGGAATTAATGTTATATTTGACCAAGTACAAGTGGTGCGTTTGATAGGTTTTTATAGAGGTGTAACATTGCGCAAAAGAAATAACAGATATATAATTTACATAATTTTGAAATGCTACCTCCATCTAAATTCTAATTCATGCATCGTTTATCTTTTAATTTTAACATTTGGTTAGGAAAACTTTTGTTGCAGGGGCAGATCCAGAATTGATTCACAGCAGAAGGGGGGTACCGCTTATAGTCTACTGAGGAAAGGAGGAGGGGGTCAATTCCGCAAAAAATTGCACGAAAGTAACAAAATTATTCAATGGAAAGGGGATTCAAAACCCCGATCATCACCCCTCTGGATCTGACATTGCCATGATAAAATATATTGTTCAGATTATATTAAATTTGTGCGACTGTTTTCCATGAATTATGAAGATGTTGAGGCTAATACAAACGACCACTGTTAACCTTGAAAAGGAAACTTGTTAATTGCATGGAAGTTTTGAAATGACTTTGAAAAGGAGGAGGCATGGAATATACAAAAGCCGTCAAATTTGTACAGTTTCTATACATTAAAACGAATTAACTTATTTATAATAATACTATACAAGATGCATAAAAATACGTTTTGAAACAAAGAACAAAACCTATAATTATTTGAATCAAATTCATTTATATTTTATATACATGTAAACAGTTTGCGTTGGTTTCTTAACGGGTACTTATCATTCAATTTGTTTATCAATCTTATATACCTAAAAACAGTGAAGAAATTAGACAAAACAAACAGGAAAAGTCATCAGACAATGTGAAAAAAGTTTCAGAAAAACTAGATAGGTCAACACAAGGTCAGGAAAAAGACATTTGGATCGTCGGAACCTCAATTACCAAAGACTTGAGAGGAGGCAAGCTATATAAGAACAAAAAATCTATCATTACAACCCTAGATGACAAAACAGTATATGGTGCGACAAACTTCGTTAAGACTGGAAAAATACATGCCAAAAATGTTATATTTCAAGTCGGATCAAATGACTTAGAATCTAAAACACCAGATGGAGTTATGAAGGAAATAGAACTTCTTGTTCAAAAAACCAAAGAAGTGTTACCTAGTGCCAAAATTGTAATGTGTGAGCTACTTCCAAGATACTACAATAATGGTCAAAAAACTGTTGAATTTAATGAAAAGAGATGTATGTTCAATATTTTACTCAAAGATTTTTGTACAGATACATAGGTAGCAATATTGATTATGTTGAATTTTTTAATATGAAGAGCAATTGTTTTTATGATGGTATACACCTCAGTACAAGTGGGGTGGGTCAATATGTAAAATGTTTGAAAGAAGTATTAAACCCAATCTTGGGGATGAAAGTTTATGAAACACCTAGTCAAGGGTACATTTACACACACAGTAAATTACAAAGTCAAAACAAAATGACAACACAATATATGAATGTAGATCAGGGTTATAGAAACAATAAACCGGCCAACCAAGAGACATACATGTATCAACAACAATACAGTGAACCTAGTCAGAGGCAATCACCATTTTATAACAATAGAGAAAATCAATTTCATTATAAACAAAGTACACCTTCCTACATGTATGAAAATGGTGAACATAAAAAATCAAGTTTGCACATGCAACAAAATAGCTTTACAAACAAAGATAAAATTTTTAGTATGCTAGAATACATAATGAAAAACATGTAATTAGTGAAGTCAATGCCAGATTTCAGGTTATATTTTGTTATAAAAAGTTCACAAGGACTTATGACTTTGTTGTCTAATTGGATATATATAGTACATGTATATTTGTGAAGTTGTATGTGAAAACATTTCAAAAAGTTATTTGTTGCTTGATTGAATATTAATGTAAATGTGTATTTGTTAGATGGAAATAGTATTTCAAAAAGGGTATATTGTTTGAATGTAGAAAGAAAGAAATCTTAAATATTATAAAAATACATATGTTATATATGAATATGTTGAATTTTGGCTTCTAAATTTCACAAAAAGTTTCATATGTTGTTAAAGAAAAGAAATTTAATTAAAGAAAGAAGTTTATAAATGTAAATACTTAACATGGATTGTATACAATTTTGTATAGAAATGAAAAATTTTGACATGAAAATATTTCAGAAATATTATAATGTTTGTTTGAAATAAGTTTGTTACATGTCATGCATGTATGAAGGTAAAAACTCTAATATTGTTATATAATTATTTTATTATATTTTTTTCTTTTTCTTTCATGTTTAAAGATGAAGCATGTTCATGTTAATATGTACGTAAAAAAAAAGAAAAAAAACAAACACAATTTAAGTTTATAAATCTTAATCAAAACTAATTAGAAAACCATACACTATATGGGATAAACTAAAATAAATTTGCTTTTATTAGATACTGAAATGGCATTTTGTTTTTGGAAAAAAGAAAATGAATGATCAGATTGAAATTTTCAATTTCAATTTAATTAATGTTTCTTGGAAACTAAAATTAAAACTAAATTTATATATAACATTGCTGAATTAAGCCCAAAATTTTCCACTTTTAGTAGACAATGAAAAATGGCTTCTAAGCATAAGAAGCAAATAAGTATATCTGCCTGGAATATCCATGGTCTGGGGGAAAAGCACAAAGATGATTTATTTTTAGAAAAGGTTAAAAGTGATATAAACATTCTACTAGAAACTTGGACTGGTGAGACAAAAGATATCATTATTCCTGGTTATTGTAATCACAGTAAATCTCGTAAAAAAAAGAAAAAATCGAGAAGACATAGTGGGGGTATCATTATATATTATAAAAAATATCTAAGTAAAGGATTAGAATTTATTGAAAAGGGTTCTGACTCAGAAAACAGATTATGGTTTAAATTAAAAAAGCAATATTTTGGTATCCCAGAGGACATATATGTATGCGCTGTGTACATGCCACCGGTTACATCCAATCACTATAATGAAGATTACTTATATCTTGAAAATGAAATTAATAACTTCAGTAACAAAGGAAAAATTGTTCTGATTGGTGATTTTAACTCCAGAACTGACTCAAAGCTAGACTACATTGAGAATGATTCTGTAGATTTAAATCGCTTTCAAGACAATGATTTATTACCAGAAAATTATAGAATAGATCAGAGCTCTAAAAGAAATAGTGCTGATAAAGTTTCAAATTTACAAGGAGAGCATCTTTTGGAATTATGTGTTTCCTCTAGACTTAGGATTTTGAATGGCAGATATATAGGAGATATCCTGGGAAATTTTACATGTTTTACTGCAAATGGTAGTAGTGTTGTAGATTATGCCATTGTTAGTGAAGATCTCCTTTCCTCAGTTCGACACTTTAAAACAGATGATCTGAACTATTTATCAGACCATACACAAATAGAATGTTCATTGAAATGTAACTTTAGCTTACAAACAAATGAAGATATATTCTCAGATAAAAGATGGTCTTCAACCTTTTCATATCATTGGGACCAAGAGAAATCTAAAATTAAATTAAGTGATTTTATATCAAATAGACAAGTAATAGAAGATCTTGTTGATTTTGAACTGAAAATTTTTTCAGATGATCAAAAAGGTGTTGATGCCGCAACAAATAAATTAACAAATATTTTTTATAGAATGTCTGATTATTCTTGTAAAATAAAGAAAAAAAGAAAAACTAAGAAAGTTAAAACAAAACAAAAATGGTCAGATAATTCTATTTTAGAGTTGAAACATCAAATTAATTTTATAGGAAAAAATATAAAAATCAGTCCATATAATGAAGAATATAAAATAAGGTACCACACACTTTTAAAGCAATTAAAGAGGACATCAAAATTTAAAAAGGCTCAATATAAACAAAATTTATATAAAAAACTTGAAGGCTCATTTAGTCATGATAAACAGGAATATTGGTCTATATTAAAAGATATGAAACATGATGTAACACACAAGGAAGAAACTGAAGAGGAAATATTTAAAGAATTGACTCCTCTTGAAAACCACTTTAAAAATCAAGGGAATTGTAGTACAACTAATGAATTATTCCAAAACTATGTTGAAAAAAAAACAGAAAATGGTGAAAAAAACATAAAATGGAATGAAAGCACTGATAAACCTATAACTTGTGAAGAGGTTAAAATTATCCTTCAAAAATTAAAATCTGGCAAAACTAGTGGACCTGATAAGATAATAAATGAAATACTAAAATACAGCAAAGATGTCACGCTTAAATCTCTGACAAAACTTTTTAACATGATTTTAAAATCAGGATATTATCCCCAAAAATGGGAAGAATCCTATATAATAGCTCTACACAAATCTGGAGATAAATTGAATCTAAATAACTATAGAGGTATCTCATTGATGAGTTGCCTCTCAAAAGTTTTCAGTGCTATTCTTAATGCAAGGCTAACCAAATTTATGGAAAACAAATATAATAATTCCCAATTTGGATTCAGAAGTAATCATAGGACTTCTGACAGTCTTTTTATTCTTAAATCTTTAATAAATAAATATCTTCATAAAAATAAAAAAAAGTTTTATGTATGTTTTGTTGACTTACAAAAGGCCTTTGACTCCCTTTGGAGAAATGGCCTTCTTTATAAGCTTAAAAATATGGGAATTGGACAAAATATGTACAATATAATTAAAAATCAGTTTAAGAATACATGTACCTTGGGCTCATTAAAACACCAAAACTTTATTTCAAGTCCATTCAAAATAGATAAAGGAGTGAGACAAGGAGACTCTATTAGCCCCACTTTATTTAACATTTTTATTAATGACATAAGTGACTTATTTTCTAAAGCTACTTGTGAACCTTTAACACTATTAAATTCAAAACTTGGAAGCTTACTGTTTGCAGATGACCTTATCATTCTATCAGAGAGCAAAGAAGGCCTGCAAAATAGTTTAACAAATCTCTCAGAATATTGTGATAAATGGCAATTAACTGTAAATGCCAGTAAAACTAAAACTATGATTTTTCAAAATAAACCTGTTAATATACCAACTTCATTCACAGAGTATAAAAATATTCCTATTCAGAATGTAAAAGAATTTAGATACCTGGGATGCTTAATAAACAGCAATGGTAGTCTGATAAACAGTACTGTGGATATGACAAATAAGGCCAGAAAAGTACTTTTTACTGTGAAGGGGTACACATCAGACTTAAGTCAAATTCCTGTGAAAGTTTCATGCAATATATTTGATACACTCATTCATCCTATTTTAACTTATAATGCTGAAATAAGCTTCATGGACCATTATTTGAAATATTATAGAGCCAAACTTAGAGCTCACAAGAACAATCTAGAGGTAGATCCCAATACGTTTATAGATAAAACACCTATTGAGAAGCTACATCTAAGTTTTTGTAAAAATACACTTGGAACTAAGAGAATTTCCTCAAATTTAGCAACTAGAGCTGAACTTGATAGACTTCCTGTTGAATCCAATGTAAAAATACAAGCCATATCATATCTTGCTAGACTCTATAGCAATGATATTAATCCAATACTAAAGGAAGCCTTTCAACTAACAGAAAAACTAGATGTTGAGGGAACATATTCTTGGAACACTTTTGCAAAAAATATTTTGGAAGAAACTAATATACAAAAACATCAGTTAGCAAACTGGGATCCAATAAAAAAATTAGGTCATGTTAAAAAAACAATTAAAGACAATGTGACCGAATATTATAAAAAAATAACTATTAACAAAATAGAAAATTTAACAGAAGTTGTTCTTATATAAAAGTATTAAAGTAACAATAAATCAAATGGAGTTTTACTTAAAACATCCAAATAAAAAAGTACGTCAAAACATAACAAAGTTTAGAATTAGTGACCATAAATTATTTATTGAAACTGGTAGATATTTAAAAATTCCCAGGCATTTGAGACTATGTGAAACCTGTAATACTTTAGATGATGAGCAACATTTCTTTTTAAACTGTACAATTAACAAAAAAGAAAGGGATACATTACTTAAAAACCTTTTAGATTGGTATCCAAATTTTGATCTGCTTAACAATAATGAAAAACTAATAAAAATTTTAAACCCGTCAACACCTGAAGAAATTGGGATTATTGTCTCTTTTATAGATCGGTCATTAGAACTGAGGAAGGGAGAGCCTAGTTAGTTCCAATATTTAATATAAAATGTTTATATTACTGACTATATGTTTGTTTCATATTCTTCATGTCAATTTGTTATTATTCATGTATATCATTGTTTTATAATGTATGTCATTGTCACTGTTTTGTATTGTATGCCATGACTGTACTAGTCTCTAGTTGCATTAATAAACTATATAAAACCGGTTCTCTATTAGTTTGGATAAAGCGATCAAAGATTGATTTGTATTTAAGTAGGTCAAATCCTCGCAACTCAAAATAAATTAAATATCCTTTTGATTTTTTAAATGAAAATTTGTTTTATTTTTTTAATTTTCATACAAATTTAATGAAACTATTTTTATAAAAATATTTTAGTGAATAAATAGCATTTTTCTTTTGTTACTTATCGCAATGTCAAGGACGGGTGTGTTCGTTGGGTAAATACATGTAGTTATAACACAGGCACAAAAAATGAACCAACTTTAGAATTACGTATCTCTGTAAATGTTTGAGGTGCCACCTTGATTGTAGCATCAATTTATAGGAAAATATTTACTGTGTAACTGGAATTTTTTTGTAGATTTGTCCTGTTACGGGCAAAAAAGTGTAACAGTAAATAACAACACCCCCATTTGATACAAAAGTTAAAATATTTGTAAACGTAAAACATTTTCGGTCGTAATATTTTGTATGTAAGTTAAGAAATAAATGTTTAATCCGCATTTAAGAACAATTTTGTCCAAAAGTGTCGTTTAATAACTTTTTAAGGGTCTTGACAACAGCGTAAACAACCCAAGTGCACTTTTCTACCTCGTTTGATACAAGAGTTAAATTCTTTTGTTCTCTTTTTGGTGGAAATCGGACTGTATAGCACAC